>KN167287.1:38280-79986 GCA_000757745.1 Steinernema scapterisci
AGGTCTGCGACCGACTTTACAGAAAGGACGAATACGTCGGTAGTTGACAGATGAAGCCTGAAACAAGACCGTAAACTTAGTCGCAAATACCAAAAATACATCCGCTCATACGTCTTCTCGATAATTCGCGCACGATCATTTCAACAAGGCGGCAGAAAAAACCATCGAAAACATTCTGTTTTTACATCTGCTTCCGCATTATGACCCTATGAGTCATCGCATAAGATATCAAAAATCGGTCATTTACGTGATCTTCCCCAGTTGAGAATGACGATCACTTGGGAAACAGCTTTCGAGGAGACCAAGTTTATAGGGTTCTCAAAGTTCAACGCGCCAAGAAGACGCCGTAATGTTGTTGGTTTGAGGAAGTGCCGACAAAACATGGAAACAAAAACCCGAAAAGTCGAAAATTTGACAGAGGTACAAAGTGTCAAATGGGGGAAGAACAGGCGAAAGCTTTGAAGAGGACAGGGTCCGCGGCACAAGAGAGCCACGCGTTGCTGACTGCGAGTCGTTTGAGGTCCTGCGAGTGCCGCAAGACAGTGCCGCTCTGAGGAATAGAGGGAAGAGGGACACTTAGGTGCCAGACAGCTTCTTTTGGGATGCGACAGAGACGCAGAGGACGTGTTTCGTAAACCTTTCGCCGATCAGATTGTCACCTTTCAATCAATAACGGATTTGGCTGTTCTGGCACCATCTGATACCGCCAGTTTCAGCTGACATGGACCTTATGGAGACAACCGTATCTATCGCGCGTATCTTTGCAAAATGACCGCAAGGGGAAGCGTGTGCGCATAACTGTTGTCCTTTCTGCAATAGGGTATACGGTAGATTAATAAAAACTTGCAATAGAGACGGAGCGGTGTCTTTGAAGTGCAGGCGCACTTGAAGGACAAGCTGCAACTGCAAATTTTTGTTGCTTACAAACAGCTAAAGGAGCGATTTAAACCAATCAGGTGTTTGGGCTCAAATAGCCAGACAACTTCAAAATGTGACTTTGTCTGCTCCAAGACAGTTCTGCCTGTTAGGATTAAGGAACGAGGAGCTGGGGTGCCTGGCGGCTTGTTTCAGAGATGCGCCAGAAACGCAAAAAGCGCATTTCGTAATCATTTGAGGTTCACGTCGGCGCCTTTCAATCGATCGGACCGTTATGGCACCGTCAGACGCTGAGAGACCTAGCTGGCACCGAAGACGACTCGGTTTGTCGCTCATGTTGCACATGGATGATGTCTTTGGGTATACGGTAGGATAGTAAACTTTCAGAAAGGAGAAGCCTCTGTGCTTCAAGACAGTTCCGTTTTCTTGAACTGAGGGAAGAGGGACACTTTCGCGCCTCACCGCTTGTTTCGTAGAGGTGCCAGGGACGCAGAGGGCGTATTTCGTAAACCTTTTGAGGGTCCCGTTGGCGCCCTTCGATCGATCGGACTGTTATGGCACCGTCAGACGCTGGGAGATTCAGCTGGCACCGAAGGCAACTTGTTTCGTCTCGCTTGTTGCACATGTATGCTTTTTGTGCCTTCAGGTGTACGGTAGGTTGACAACAATTGCGCAAAACGTAAAGCGGCTTTTCACAGGTGCAGGCGCACTTAAGGCTTCGTGAAAAACACCAGACCACAAAAATACCATTTTGGCAGGTCAACGTCCTGCAGTTGATAAAAATCTAGGTGACACGAGGTATCAAAACCGTTTTGGCATTTGGGCTCAGCTCATTCTCCGTAACAGTCAAAAGGCTCTTTTGTTGTGGCGCCGGCGCTTCACATGCATTTCACATTTACACCATCATCCTCTACTTGCTTTCCACTCTCTGCTAGCTCGAACATTTGCACCCCAAAACGACATGATGATATCGTCCAGTACAAAGGTTCCTTTCCCAAATTGTCTCTTGTAACAGGTGTCACCAGTATGCAAATCATGTTGTTCCCAAAGTTCCGTTGTTCGCACTGTCAATGGTACAGGCGCGCAGTCCCTGACGGGAACAAGAGACAGATCGGCGACCTTTGTACGTCTCCGTCAAAGTGCATTCGGAACGGTGCTCGCTTTCGCTGACAGCTGGAAACGTGTCGGCGAGTTTGGTCAGGCGTGCATGTTGTGTTAACAGATATCGGAGAAATGGGAAGACGGAAGGAGACGTGAGACATGAGACTTCTGTCAGATCCGACCTGCACTGGAACTTAAGCTTCAAACAATCAAAAATCGAAGGTTTGAATAACTATGTGGGTATGTTCGTTGTCACATCAACTCAGAGGAAGACTAGCCTGAAGTATGACCGGGCTTTGCCTAGACCCTAACGGTTGTAAGCGGACAGGAATGCCTCCGCTGTCTTCTGGCCGATCCATTGTGTAACCCTTAAACAAAAGTTCAGATTTGTTACAATAGAAAACGTCTGATAGAACCAAAATAGAACTTCGGTCATTGAAGATCATTTTTCATGCCTTTGAGCTTTTCTTCAAAGCGCGCGACTTGTGTCTACCTTCAAATTTTGGGTGCATTCCGTCCAAAGCGGCCCCCAATGGCGCCATGATCAACGCGCGATCAAATTGTAAAGCACGCCATAAATCTCCGCTCGCCGCGCATATTCTGCGCATTTGCATACGCGTTTCCAGTCACAACATCACTCTTTCACCGACAAATACACCGCAGTCCTTGCCGCCTTTGGAACCTTGGGAACATATGCACTCGCGCAGCACCACCCTTTGATCATCTACCTTGTGGGCGGACGTTTGGAGACCTACAAAAGTGTTGTCTTCTGAAAGTGACTTTTACTCTTTAGGTGTTAAATGTTGTTACTTCCGTGATGGATGAGACTGTAAAAATTAGGAAACCTTTCAGTCCTGGTAGTACATATATTAGCGCAAAGGTCTCTTAGACTTTCTGATCTTGTTTTCGTGTTTTTTCATTAAGTGTAGATATGACCAGACATGTCGATTTTGGGTTAGAACCAGAGATAGTTTTGTGTTATTGACAGCGGCTGCGGTTTCAGGTACCCAGTCAGCTTTAGACTGGACTTTAAATTTCGACCTTCAAAAATTAGGCTTATGACTTACAGTTTGCAGCGATACGTCAAACGCCAAATGAGCTAAAATTGGGCTCAAAGGTAAAACTGTGGATTCCCAAGATCCTAGCGGCTAATGTAAAGTTTATGACTCAAACGAACTGGCTGAAAGTTTCAGAACTATTATATACAAACTGCCCTCTTCCTCACAAATTGTACGTCGCGCCTGTTTTAGCGCGATCAGCGGCAACTTTGGGACAGCTTGTTTAGACTAGAGACTCCACGAGGGCCGTGAAAAACTCGGAAACAGCTTTTCTGTCGATGGGTGCATCTCTGCGCAAAATTTCAGCTTATTTGGCTTGCGACAGTTTGCACACTTTTCTGTTTAGCTTTGTGATACGCAAAGTTGTTAGATGACTTTACAAGGGTCATTCTAGCGGCTCACATACAATCTGTAGCTCGAACACGTGTTCTAAAGTTGCGAAACTACCCTTTTCCATACAAATCGCGCGTCGCCTCTGTATTGTGCAAGCAAAGCGGCATCTTTAGGACAGCTTGTTTGGGCTACAGACTGTACGCAGTCCGCTGGAATTCCGGGAATTTTTTTTATTTATTTATAGGTTCTCCTTTGTGTCTAATTTCGGCTTATTTTGGCTATGGGCACTTTGTGTACATTCCTCGTTAGTTGTGCAAGACGCGGAAATGTCAAAACCTGCCTTAAAACCTCAAAACTAAAATAACAATTTTTTTGCTGCTTTTTTTAACTTTGTTAATTACATTAAAAAACTTTAAATTTCGAGGTTTATAAATTTTTTCCAGTTGTTACATTCTGCCACATCGCAAAAAATCCATTTTTGGACAACTGACAATAACAACGCCAACCACTGGCATAGTTGACTAATTCCAAATTCAGTTCAATGCAAATGATTCCTATAAACAACAATTCTACCAGTGAGTCGGATGAGGTATTGTGACAACTGGTATCTTTCTCAATCTGCCCATTCCAGCGACAATCTGGCTCAATAAATTACTTTAGAGCTGTCCTTATTTGAAACGCGTCTTCGACCAATATGCTTTTAAGACCCCAACTGGGTTTCTAGAGTTGACCAACGTCACTGTCCTACTGTTTTCTTATAAGTACATCTCGAACTCAACTTTGATCCACCAGCTCTGATTTATCCCTGTTTTCCGTTTTTCACCTGTTGTCACCGAAGCTATTCAGTCGAACGGTGCAAGATTTATGCGCGTCCATTGTTTTTCTTTAAACCTAAACTTGTGATTTATGGAAGCGTGGCGCTGACGTGAGAAATGTGTCTCGTCTAGTTTATCTGTCTGACCACGAGGCTACACGCGTAGATAAGATCAAGGAAGTGTGAGTAGAGTATTAGGCGTGTCAGTGTGTCTTGTTTTGTTGACTCTTCGATCTTTTAAGAAGTTGAAGAAGACACGATTAAAGAGTGTTTGTTGAGTGTAGTTTTGGAGTGGACAAACAGATTGGCTACTGATCAGGTGCTTAGAGGTCTGCTCGCAGTTGCTTAGGGAGGACGTCAGGGAGGGTCTGGTCAGACGGGCTTGGTTAGGACTGGACTTAGGCCTAGGAGATTGCTGTTTGAGGCGTCCGCGCACCTTAAAACACTGGCTTAAGTCAATTTTAGGTTGAAGTCTTCGATCTTTTGACTTAGTGCTGGAATTGGCCAATCCGATTGCTCGGCTACTGAGACTGTCAGACCCTCCAGACCAAAAAGCCGAATTTTGAATGCTTAAAAGATTGGTTTTTTGGCTTTTTCAAGGCTTGTTTTTTTAGTCAAATAGTCTGTTTTTGGTCCGTCATGCTAATCACTTCCTCCTGCACGCGGGGTCCAAAAAGTTGCGTTTCGGCGGCTTCCGCATGTCCACATGAATAATGTAGGAAAAGTGAAATATACCGCCCTAGAGCCACATCTCGATCACAGATGTCCTTTGTCTTCCTTCTCATGTCATCAGCGTCGTCGTCTCCGTCTCTTCGTGCTTTTATCAGATTGTGATCATCTCCGACCAGTTGCATCGCGGGGCCATTTTTCATTTGGCCAAGCCGCGCCAAGAGCAGTCGGCGCTCACACTTCGGCACACTCTCGAAGAGCCGACCCCGGCTTTTCCGACCCCTGTGTACACGGTGGCGGCGCTTCCGTCAAGAGTTTTGTGTTTTATTGCGTTTTTATGCGTTAACTGAGTTACGATCATTTGCCGATTAATCATACTAATTGCGTTTTCTTGACACGTTCGGCTGTTTTTGAGTTTATGTGGTTTCAGGCTGGTTCCGATGGTTGCCAACTTTTGGCTCTTAGTCTCTTCCTTGGTTGTCTTCTCGCTGGCGCTAGACGAACAAGGTATGTAGACGGGTAGATGAAGGTGTGAAGGACAAGGGTTGTTTTGATAGCTGGAAGTAAGAACCTGATGAACAGGTCTAAGACTGGGTCCAAAATGTCCTTAGATAAGAGTTGTGTTTTGTCGAAGACGTCAAGCCTTGTGGTTCTATTCTTGCAAAGGAACTCGTCTAACTCTTGTTCCCATGGGGCCCTGAACAGACAAATGCGTGTCAAGGGACATGCCGAGACTTTCCAAATTCACGTTCAACTCATAATTTTTGTGCACTTTGGACATTTTTATAAATTGCCCCAAAATTGACTAATTTGGGCTTTTCAGCCTACAGCCACTACTGGGACAAAGACAGCCGAACACGTCTGAACACCATTCTCCATAATGACCCCCTTATCGGCGCCAGAAGAGACGCAGTTCGGCCTAAACCACCAAAGAACCTGGTCTTCTTCCTTGGTGATGGCATGGGAATCACAACGGTCACTGCAGGACGTATCTACCGTAGTCAGAAGATGAAGCTGACCTATCAGGAACCGTTCAACTTTGAGAAGTTCTCAAGTTCGGGATTGATTAAGGTAGACTAAACTCACTTAGCTGTCTGATGTCCAAGCTTTAGACCTATTCCTACGATAACCACGTCACAGACTCCGCCGCTGGTGCTGTCGCTCTCTTCGCTGGCCAGAAGGTCATTCACCACACTCTCGGACTCGATCCTACCGTATCCAACGTAACTACATGTGAGGGGACTGAAGAAAAGAATTTGAAGAATCTGATCTCTCTGCTGGCGCTGGATTCTGGGAAATCCGTTGGATTCGTTACCACGACAAGGATCACTCATGCCACTCCCGCAGCTTTGTACGCAAAGACGGTGAACAGGTACACGGAGACCGACGTCGAGATGCAGGAAGGCAATATCATTGGTTGTAAGGACATCGCCAGTCAGCTTTTGGATTATCCGGCTAATCAGTTCACGGTAAGCAAATCCATGAAACTCTGGGCTTACCCGAGCTCTCCTCGCTTAGTGTCCTACATGGGTTCAGAGTCTGAACTTGAGACTCGATAGGGAAGTTCTGTGGTGTAGCGGACTTGCATCATTTGGGTCTTATAGAATTGCCCATGAAAACCTTTAGACTACCGTACCTTTCCTAGTTGAGAGCCGGGGACCTAGTACACAGCCAGGGACCTAATAGCCTGGGGACGCGCGTAGAGCGTAGGAACGAAGCCTGCCGACCGATCAGCGTGTCGGTGGCGACTCAGACTTCTTGGGATTAAATACAGGTTGACTTTTACAAGTCATGAAAATCCAATTTTTAAGTTCTAATGTTTGCGTACACTTAGAGAAGTTTCAGGTCCTGATGGGTGGCGGTCGCAAGAAGCTGCTCCCTAAAGAAGAAGGTGGCACCCGCGGAGATGGACGTAACATCTTCAACGAATGGAAGAATCTTCCCGGCAGCCGAACTGTCGTAAACACACGAGACGAGCTCCTCAATGTCGATGAGAGCTATGATCACTACTTGGGTAAGACTCCCAGCTCCACGAAAAGCCTTAAAATCATATTTCCAGGCGTCTTCAGCCACGGCCACCTGAACTACTCAATCAAGTTGACCGAAGAGGACCGAAAACGTCAGCCGAGTTTGGAAGAAATGACCACAGCCGCGATCAAGATCCTGAGCAAGAACAAGAACGGGTATATCTTGCTTGTGGAAGGAGGACTGATCGACGTGGCTGAGCACGACAACAAGATGCACTACTCCCTCGAGGAGTTGGTCGAGTTCGACAAGGCGATTGGAGCCGCGGCGGAGATGGTGCATGAGCAACAGGACACCCTTATTGTGGTCACGGCGGATCATTCTCATACGCTCACGATGCCTGGTTACGCGAATAGGTCTGACAGCATCTTCGGTGAGTCCAACTTAGACTCTCCTCATTTTAAGACGAGCTCGGCTGTTTAGGGTCGAGCATATACCAATACGGAAACATCGACAACCTCCCCATCGCTTCCCTCATGTTCGCCAATGGTCCTGGAGGTCTGACTCAGTCCAACGCAACGGATGTCTATCGGCGAGCGAATCTCACTGGAGCTGACATTGGTTAGTCTTATTCCTAAGTCTCTAGATTAAGAGTGATTTTAGAAGACATAGACTACGTGTCTCCCGCTGCGGTTCCTCTGAAGATAGCCACTCACTCTGGCGAAGACGTTGGAATCTGGGCTCATGGACCCTATGCCAGGTAGGACACCTGACAACATGGCTAATCTAAATTCGCTCTTTTAGGCTGTTCGTAGGCACCATGGAAAACACCCAAGTCGCATACACCATCAAGTACATCCTCTGTCTGGACAAGAATGAAGCCAACCTATGTCAACGAGTGGAGGAGGCCAACAGCCATTCTGGATCAGGTAGGACCCATCTCTGTGAACCTTCTAATTTGAGCGTTCAGACCACAACGACAACTACCCGGCAAGCGTACTCGCCCTCCTCATTCTCACCACTCTGTTCTCCTTCAGCACCATGGTTCTCCTTGGGGTTCAAATGTTCCTTAAATTCAGGACTTTAAATGAATCGTCGTCAAACGAGTGTTTGAGGAAGTTCTGAGCCGGGTAGAGCATATCAAGAAGAAGACCAGAAATGTATGATATTGTATTTTACGTGTAAAAATGGATTTATAAACGGTATATTTGTTACTAAACTTCGACGTCTGTCTAGCGACTCAGTCTATAATTGCCAACCCTTAAGCCGTAAACCGTAAAGCTGAATCCGTAAACTGCCAGCCCGTAAAGATGAAAACCGCTGAAGCTCAACACCAAGTTTCAAATGAAATCCAAGTCCGCCAGAGACGAAATTGGTCGTACAAGATGTTCAAGTCACGATTTCGAAACCTTTCTACCTCTCTGGAGCAATAAGCGGTTCGCCAAGGCAATCCTAGGCTCAGTGGACATTACGAGGTCCGGGCAATTAGGGCAAAGGTCTAAGACAATTAAGGATTGTCAGGGGACTCGGATGAATCCGTGTCTTGAGGGACTCGGATTGTGTCTGGGCTTTGGGACTGTCCGGGGTCTGGAATTGTCCGGTCCTCAAGGACTTGGATTGTGTCTGGGCCTTGGGACTGTCCGGGACCTTGGATTGATCGGGCCTCAAGGACTCGAATTGTGCCCGGGCTTTGGACTGTCCGGGGTCTGGCCCGGCCCGACTGTCCGGGACCTTGGATTGATCGGGCCTCAAGGACTCGAATTGTACCCGGGCTTTGGACTGTACACGGCCTTGAATTGTCCAGACCTCGGATTTCAATGATTCGAGCCTCGGATAATTGCTGACACACTCTACGTGTTCGGAGATCCCTACAGATCTCGACTGTGACCGATGATTGGACACTGAACTTATGGGCGGGCATCTTATGTGTTGCCTGATAACACTTCGGCTCAATGTAACCTGAGACTTGCAGCTTTAACAGACCACGGCTTATCCCTTCGCAATTTGAAACCCAACCCATCTGGCTCGCTGTTGTCGTCCTTGGCACAAACTTCTTCCCAAGGCGCCTGTGGCGCGGGAAAACTAGGCGATAGCCTAGCGTAATCCTTGCAACAGATGTTGCCAGTCACACTATCCTTATTCCCAAAATTTGAGCTAAAGAACTTAAAGTTTTTATACTTTTTCAGCAGTTTGAGCGTAATGCTCAATGATATGCGATGGGTGTGGGCCACCCTTTGCACCACTCTTGCTTTAGCCAGCGCTAGCAACACGTCTTATGGTAAGCAAACTGAACGATAAATATTAATTCAAATGAAGACAACGTTTTATGCTTCTTTTAATTGATGCTATTTAGTTTCACATGACGTCGAAAACTTCTTTAACGAGTTCTTGGCCTTGGCTCAACAGAACCAAAGTGCTTCTGAAGCACTTCAGATCATTGGTACTTCCAGTCGCCAATTCTTCGAGCGTGGAACTCCTGTCGGCTCCTTAATATCTAAATGGGTTAATAACAACACAATCGTAAGGTGTTATATTAAATTAATATAAGCTTAATTTTTTCTAGTTGGACGACGAAGTTCTCGACTTGACTCAATTGGGCGCTGACATGAGAAAAGTGCTAAATGGTAAGTGGTCCAATTTAATGAAACGGGGAGGAGCGCTTTTAGTTACTTAAGTAAGCGTTGTTACCTAAACGTTCGAATAAGGCTTGAAGCTCTTATGGTCAGTTTGCCGACGTGACAGTTTTATGCCGCTGACTTTCGCGCCGCGAATCTTTCTAGTCAATAGTTTCATGCCGTTCTTAAGCCTGGGCAACAGACCCAGACATAGCCTGACAAGGGAAGGGTCCCAAGTGTGAGTCTGGGATCTGAAGCTTTTCTAGCCTATCTTGTAGATCTCGGCGCGCTGAAAAGGTAAATTTTCGGAAAATGGGGTTAAACCAGGGTTTTTAGATCCAGGCTCCCACCACGAGTCGTACAGCTTTTTTTTTCAGATGGCGCAGTGGGTCACGCGCTTGTTCGCCAGTTTCGACCTTGCGGGGTTCGAATCCTCTCAGAGCCAATCTTTTTCTCTCGCGTTTTTCTCGCGCTTTCTTGCGGTTTTTGCTTACTTGTTAGCACATTCTGCATTAAAAAGTTAACAAATAGGGAAAAACACTAGAAAACGCGAGATAAAAAATTGATTCTGAGAGGATTCGAACCCGCGAGGTCAAAACTGGCAAACAAACGCGTTACCCACTGCGCCATCTGAAATGTCGTGGTGGGAGCCTGGACCTAAAACCCTGTTTTAAACCCCTTTTTCGAAAATTAGACCTAGCCTATCTTGTTCAGCGCGCCGAGCTCTACAAGATAGGCTAGAAAAACTTCAGATACCAGACTCACACTTGGGACCCTTCCCTTGTGAGTGGGCTGGTGAGTATTGGTGCCAGCCTATCCTAGCTGCAAATAAGTGTCGTTCAAACCTGGAACTGGCGGCACCAAGCCTTCACACCTTATTTTTAGGCGCCTACGGTACCTAATCACATTGAACAATGCTCAAGCCAGCTCCCAGTGACCCAGACAAACCCCCGCTCTAGTGAGCGTCGCTTTCAGTCCATGAACACTGCACAGAAGTGTCGTGAAAGCCTGGGACTGTGGCCTAAGGTCTACGCACCCCCGTCTGTAGGCGCCTAGAGCGCAGAACCACATTGAACCAAGCTTAAGCCAACTAGGGCACCGTATCCCCAACTCGTACTAATACTTTAGGATTAATACCAAGTAAAGGACGTGGCCGTTTCCGAATGTCTCTGACTAAACAACAGTATTTGGTATGTTTCCTTTGACATACAAATTTAAAGCTTTTAAGAAATGTACACGAAGTGTCCAATGCCAAATAAGCTGCAATTTGGCACAAAGCTGGACCCATGAGAGGACAAGCGGTTTCCGAGTTTTCGCGGCGCTCGTAGATCCTGTGGCCGAAACGAGCTGTGCGAAAGTTGTGACTTTCAGGCCACAGACTCTTCAAGAGATTTTTCGGCCTTTCCATGAGTCATCCTTTGTGCCCAATATTAGCTATTAGCGGCGTAAGACAGTTTGTACAACTTCCTTGTTAGCTGATTTCAGAGTGTGAATATGCCAATTGACACAATTTTCGATAACTACGAACTTATGATCTCAACGAACGCTTCTCAACGCTGGAAGAACTTTTTTAAGGAAGTTTGTTACCAAGACAACTTAGTCGTTCCCATCAAAATTCTTCGGGTAACTTTTACGCAAACTTTTGTTCAACTCTTTCAATCTTGGTGTCTATAGCATTTAGACTCTCATTTCCGTGATGCCTGTTCTCCACCAACTAGCGACCTGTTGGAGAAGTATCGGCGGATGAACGCTAGTTTTGCCAGGCAGTTTGAGCATCTGGAATCTCAAATGGAAAATGACCGCATGAAAGATTATTACGTCATTTCCAGAATAGGTCAGTTTAAAGGTCAGAGACTTGAGTGTTGTAGTTGGGCTGGTTTTCAGTGTTTCTGGAATGCTTAGTAAGATTGACTTGTCAGAAAAACCTTCGTCCTCATCAAATATCTGATAACATAAGATTGGTCATGGATAAGAGTAAGCTGAACATGTAGTTTTTTGAAGATACGACGGTTTAGATATGACGGTTTAGTCAAAGTCGACTCGTGGTATGATGCTTCTAATCAGCTAGACGGTAAGCTGAAGTTTCAGACATGTGATGAGCCTGAGAACGAACAACTGTTTTAGGAATGGAACACCTCATTTGTGGAAAAGAGCCCAGGTTTGTGGACATATATAAATGATACTTTGGTCTAGACTGCTGGAAACGTAACTGGGCGCCTTTTCCGGACACCCTCTTACCCGAAAACCAGTTCCCCCAGAAACCTATTGAACTAAAACGCAACTATTTTTACGCTGGGGTATTTTACGCCGATAGTCTCACGCCATTTGGTGTAGGTCTGAAGAGACACTTACGGACTAAGATGACACTTTTCTGCAGTGGGGTTTGTAGGAGTACGAGTACCGTACTTGGTCCGTAGTCAATTAATGCGTTCTAGAGCCGTAAGCGTCTGCAGAGGTAAGCTTAAGGAGACAGTTTCAAGCTTAAGGGAAACTTAAGGGGACAGTTTCAAGCTTAAGGAGACAGTTTCAAACTTAAGGGAAACTTAAGGGGACAGTTTCAAGCTTAAGGGGACAAGACAGTTTCAAGCTTGAGGGGACAGTTTCAAGCTTTAGAGAACAATTTCAAGCTTAATGGGACAGTTTTAAGCTTAAGAGGACAATTTCAAGCTTGAGGGGACAGTTTCAAGCTTAAGGGAACACTTTATAGGCTTTAGGGGACAGTTTCAAGCTTGAGTGGTTAGTTTCAAGCTTAAAAACACAGTTTGTAGGCTTTAGGGGACAGTTTCAAGCTTAAGAAGACAGTTTCAAGCCTGGGAAACACTAATTGTCGCAAAGGGAATAGTTCTGGGGAATGGTCTTTTGGTAAAACTTGACGGCGCGAGGTCCTAAAGTCAGAGCCATCAACGTGTCTGTCATGCCCTTGACGACCTCTGCCGTCGATTAACGCAATTGTGACCAAACCTTCTGACTAAAGCCCATTTTCAGGTGTCCAATGCATCTTTTCAACGAATACTACCAGAACGAGAGAGCATCTTTTGAGTTCTTGATGACAGAACTACATCGGCTTCTTTTGCATGTCGTAAGTTGAGCTAAACAACGTATGACGTCTGTTTGTCTTCAAGGAGGTAGTCACCGTTCTCTGTACAAACGCTTCGCTAAGAGGAGACACCGAAAAAATCGAGAATGCGTTCGGCGAAGCATCCTCGCTTATCGAAGGCATTGCCAATCACACTTTGTTATGGATCCAACAAGCTAAAGTAAGTGTAAGCGAAACTTCAAGCCTAAGATTTGCTGTTATTTTAGAAAATGGCCTGGCCAGAAGCAGGCCGCAAAGTTTCAAAGAGCGTTTTGAGGGCCGACTCATTCAGAGAAGCTCACCTGAAAGAAGCAGCTAAGAATGTCCAGTCAGCGTTTTCTGAGCGTGGAGAAGAAGGGTATCAATATCTTCAAACCCGAAGCTTTCCTAGAATGGCTTTTTAGGTATACATACCAGGTCGCCGTTACGGACAGCAAGAAATGGTACAGCGAGTGGTGCGTGCTGTGTGCAGCACCTCAGGACTACACCAACCTGACCGAAGTCAACGGGCTCGACGCGCACATCTTTAGATACCTGTCTGAAGATCAGGAGCGCGCAGTCAATGCGTCTAATTGGCTGAATGAAGCCAGAAGCAGGGAAATGTGGACTACCATCGAGTGAGGCTTGATTCTCAAAGATTAAAACTGATTTGTTTCTGTTTAGCGACTACAAGGACTCAGACGCGTGCACAGTGATCCTGAAGCTTCGCGAGAAGTTCGATGGACTGGTCAGCCTGGAAAGATTCCGGTCGGTCCTAATGTTCAAGCGACAGACAGTGTGGGATAAGGACAACTTTCTCAATGCGGGTCTGACCGGATCTTCTGAATCCGACCAGAACGAAACTAAAAACATAGACTTTCATGTCAACTACGTGTTTCCTTTTGCGTCCTACCGCTTTCGACTGTATTTCTTTCTTTGAGGGAGACTTTCAGATGTTTGAAGTTGTTTCTTTGTCGTCCATTTGGGCCGCTTATGTATGATGTCATAATGTCTTCTTCATCTCTAAATCCTAAGCTGTGTTAAGCCCACTCTTGTCATGCCTCCAGCAGTAAACTTGTCTTAAAGATGATCCTTTGGGTCATGCCACAAATTAACAAATTCTCAACATTGTCAGGTAAAAGACTCTCAACAGACTTGACCAGTCCATGACTCTCTCCAGGAGCCGCTCTTCTTAGAATGGGATCGGCGCAGAGGACCCACAGCAAAGTTTGTGGATGGAAAGAACCACGCAGCTAGGACATCTGCACTTTTGGCTGGTATGCTGTGCCTGCGGCGCACCAGCTTCCTTCTTTGCTGCCGGCGACAGTCTCCCTTATGTGTTGGCAATGATCAAAGCACTCTCAGCGTTTGATGCTTGGCTTCGACGTAGGTTCAATAGAGGCGGTAATCCTTTGTGCCTTTAAATTCGGCTTTCTACCGCCATGCAAACTTTGCCGGCGGTGGGGCTTTTAAGTGATCGACCGCGCTGTTTCCCATACTTTTGTAGGACTCATTTCGAAACATTAGCCCAGTTAAGTCTTGTCTAGTTAAGCGAAGAAGCCCAGGTCTAGTCAAAGCTATGCAGAATTCTTCCACCCACAATTCACCCCGGAATGGTCTTTTTAGAAATAGCTCGAGCCCGAGGTGCTGCAAAGTTGCTGAGACAAACGCCGTCCCCGGCATTGCACTTTTGGCTACTGTCGACTTGCAGAGTGCGACCTGAAATTTCGTCGGAGGCGCTCAGTCAGTCACACGATTCGTCATTCATTGTGGTTGTTTTCATTTGCTGCGGCTCTGGATGGTTCGCTAGCAAAGGCAGCAATACGTGAGCAGCTTTGGTCTTTGGGGTTTTAGCTGGCATCTTGCGCTTGCTTATGGTAACTTTGGTAGCTTCGGTCTCTGAACATTTGGCAAGTCTGGACTTCACAGCTTATCCCAGCCAAAGTATTCAGCGCACTTCATTCAGCCTAAGTGTGGCTTGGCGCACACGGTTTGACCACACATTCCAAATATGTGTTGGTGCATTTGAGGCTAAACATCCCAAGATTTATCCTTAGAATTGCCATTCTGGGACTGTGTTCATAGAGGACTTGTCCGAAAAGTCAACCCGCGTAATGACCCCTAGATTCGAGCTTCTGTCTGTCCGCTTGCAGTTCTCGCCATGGTCAACAACGGATCACGATGTGAAACATGAATCACACCGGAAGTGTCTTTTTAGGAGTGGCCGGACGGCGGCGATGCAAGTTGGCGAGAGAGCCACACCGAGAGAGAGCCGCAATCGCGCCGTTGCACTTTTGGCTACTGTCCGTTCGCAAAGCGCCGCCTGCAAATTCGTCCAAATACGCTCTTCATTCCGTCGTCCGAGATCGTTATTTGGTGCCGCTGTTTTAATCGCTGCAGACGGACATGGCTGGCTTGACGTTCTCCTTTACAAATCCTGGATTTGGCGGTCAAAATAGTTAGGAGCCAGAGCAAGATCGCGTCGGAATTTTGGCTACGGTACTCCATTAGGTTTTTCTCTGTATCGTCAGTTGGCGCCACTATATGGACAATCGAAATCACGTGGTTTTCCTTCCGGGTTCTGCGGAGCCTCTGCAAACCTTGTGAAACAGTCAACAGCGCCGATTTCACTTTCGGTTACGGTCAGTTCGCGATCCACCGCTTGCGGAAGCATTCGAGCATTCCACACGCTATTCTTTCTCTGAGGCGGTCGTTCGATGCTGCTGTTTTCAGCAGCTACGTGCGTACCCTGTAGCTTGTCTTCAGCCGTTGCTGCAAGATCTTTCCGGGTCCATTTAAAGAGGAACATCCTTCAAAGTTGACCGGCAGAGACGCCTGCACATCATCACCCTTGGCTTTTGCTCTTTTGTTGGTTCCATACGCGCGGCAGAAAACGTCTTCAGTCGCCTTGGGCTGCAGTTCCGAGGCGCTTTCCTTGCAAACGCTGATGTGCTGCTGTCCCCGGTCACCCAAGATCTATGGATCACACTCTCCTGTCAGCATGTCTGGGCAGATTTCTGGATATGTTCCGTGCTTCGCGCTTGGGTAATTTGGCTAAAGTCAACTTCTATATTTTCAGGAATGGCCAAACCGAATGAATTGAGCTCCCTCCCGCCTGAGTTCACAGACGGCGTCGCTGAAATCCTTCCCTTAGTCCAAGACAGGCGAGCTCTCTCACGTCTTCCCACAAACTGGGTTAACAGCTTCAAGCTTGCTCGAAGCAGCCGCCGCCAAATCCACTTGTATCTAAGCCGAGACGGTGACTATTGGGCCTACTGCTTCGTGGACGTGACCAACCCTCGCCGTCGAAACTACTCTCCCACGATCTTCGACTGTCACTCCGACTGGCGCATCCTGCACATGGCGATCGAAGGCGAAGGCAACTTTGCCATGAAGCAAGAGCATCCCGCTCGCCCTCATCGCAAGTACCTGCCTTTCCCCCTGGGACAACTGATGCTGGTCATCCGTCAGATCACCGTTCCCTGGGCTACTCTGAAGGTCTATGGGAGATTTGACCAGCGCACCACTCAACAGTTTGCGGACATCTTGAAGCCCTTCAATCTCCTCGGCTTGGATCTCTTCTACCTGAAGGCGTCTTTCAACCCCGTCCTCGAGAATCACCTGACCACCGGCGAGGGAAAAGCCATCACCTACATCCGCTCACCCGTCAGGATGTCAAAGGCCACCTTCAATCTGCTCCGCCGTCACTTCCGCGAGTGCAAAATCTTCTCCAAGATTATCATCCGCGCTGTGCAGCCTGCACTCTTTGAGTTCTCAGACTTCGAAGCCATCTTCAACGCGCTGCTCAGAACTCCTGTGAACTCTGATAACATCACTGGTTTCTTCAGCGTTCGTCCTGGCTTTCAGGCCAGCGACCACATCTTCAGCGGTTCGTTTGGCAACGAAAACGTCGCAAAACTGAAGAAGTTCCGTCTAGACATCGCTCATTGGAGGAACAAGTGGAACAACCGTGCCTTCAAGTGGTTTCTTCCCGACAACGTGGTCATTAAGGTCGAAGTTGGTGTGAGGCGTCCTCGTTGGGAGTTCAGGTACTTGAAAGAAATCCGTCGTCCTCAAACGAATGTTTCTAACATGTGATGCCCTTCTTAGATTTGTCCCTTGTCTCCCTCTAATTCTGGTATTAATGTACATTCCCAACCATAGATTTCTTTGTCTTCATAATTCTTTTGCTCAATCCGAGAATCTTACTTTGTCGGGTCTGGCCTCTAATCTGACACCAAACAAACGTCTTTCTGCTGAATGATGGTCCGAGTGTTGTGTTTCCGAAGCCTTATTTAGCCACTTAATAAGCCTGGAATCAGGCTATTGTATCATGCTATATGCACCATTAACTGCTGTAAATTTTTGCTTTTTGGCTATTGGAACACTACCCTTCATGGTCAAATTCAAGGCGACCTGGTCTTGCCGCAGTGGTAAGCTTGTGGGTTTGCTGGTCTACGCTCGGAGCTTTGGGCAGGCATCAATAGGCAGAAGTATTGGGTGCCGGGATTCGGTTAGCAGTGGACGTTGATAATAGAGGATAGGCTCAAATGGACAAACTAGTGTCTCAGATGTTCAATTCGACGATTGTTGAAAGCTCAAACGTTGCTTGGTTTCCAGCGTGGTCATAGGCTTTAAAGCGCTCTAAGAATCGATGACGCCTGATTTACTGTCAGCAATGATTAGATCTAGACCTTGTCAAAGAGATTATTCGTGTATGTACAGGGTGACCAGAAAGTTCTACTGTCTGGTCTAGAGGTCTACTGACAGTCACGAAAACTGCTAGAAACGCTGTTAAACAAGCTGAAAAGCTCCAATCAACCTCTATTTTGCGAGATATGGAATCTGCCTTTGGGGAAGTGCCTCGGATCGGGCTGAAACTTTCAGAAAGGGTTTTCTGGGCATTGCAAACGTTGTACCAAACTAAGCGGTTCTTATCGGACAATTCAGGAATACTGATTTTGCTCAAAAACAGTGTAGATCCCTCTTAAATAACCTGGAAAGCTGAAAAACGACATCTAGAAGTCCCAATCCGCCCGCCATATTTCGTGAGATACTGGATCGAGCATTGTAGAGGAGCTAACGGAGCGGAACGGGTTGAATATGAAAACATTGGAAGACCACCAAGCCGATTAATAGGCAACACTATCCAAAATCCAGTCATTACCAGTGTCTCTATGTCAGTTGAGTGGAATTAACGCATTCACAAGACCTTTAAAGATGTCCAGCACACTGAGTTCAAAAACGCATTTCGATCCTTAGAATCGCAACGATCCTGACTCCCGGCTCAGCTTTGATTCCTCAGCTTCTACGTTGAGTTCTTGTAAGCCCGAATCACACCCTCAGTGGTATAAATGGCTTCTCGCTGACCAGAAAGTCGTTGACAACCCCAAACGCAGCCAGTGCCAGTTTCTCAAGTCGGTTGTAATGCATTCCCCGTACGGAAGTCGAGGCGACGCCATTCGAAGCAAGCTTGTTCACACAGCATCAAAGGAAAGGGGCGATAGGGCGCCCGGGCGCGTCATGCACTGACTCGCAATCGCGTCGTCCAAACAACGATCACTTCAAAAACCGACCGAACGTATGCCACATGCGATTCAAAGAATATTTCCCTCTTCCTTTGGGTTACCAACAACAAATCGCCACTTTCGCGTAAATTCGCGTCTCGCGACCAACACACGTTTCACAGTGGCTGCTGACAAAGAGGTAACGCGCGCATTTTCGCCTGCTTTATTATCAATCGAGTCCATCTCGCGTTGGCTGATGTTCTGTCGCGACAATTTCTTGCCCGTTTTCTCCGAAATCGCGTTGTTTCAATTTCGAAACCTTAGTTTTTGCGGTACTTTCAGTGTATCACCTTGATCGGCCGCCTGGAATAGGTAGGCTTTGGATGCACAGTCCAGGCGATTACGGAGAGCCTGTCTGCGAGATGATCCCTGTTCAATTTCGGTCACTGCCCGCTGTTCTTGTCGCGCTGCTGGTTGGTGCTTTTCTCGTCTATTGCTGTAAGTCGGTGCAGGACCTTTGATAAAGCTCAGTCTTAGTTTTAGTTCTGGCGCTGGGTCGAAGTGAGGCTCATGATTCGCTTTCAAGGTGGGTTATTTTAGGGTCCCTTTTTATGGTCTTAAGAAGAAATTTTTAGGCTCAGGAAGAATGATGAAGAGTCGCTCCGGCAAAAGCTCGAAACCCTCCAGGCGAAAATGCAGATCATCGAGAACCAGTTGAAGATCAGCAGGGCAGCCAAGTAAGTTTCTCGCATCTCCCAAACTTGGATTCTAGACTCCTCTGGCCACATTTGAGTGTAGATTCCTAATGTCCTTAATTTTCTGATTGCGATTTTGTACCTGGTTTCAATTTTTGCCTTTCAGGAACAAGGACAAGCAATTCCCGAACGTGACATTCCGAAACGAAGGCTCCCGGAAGAGAATCCTGGTCACTGGAGGCGCCGGCTTCGTGGGATCTCATCTAGTCGACAAGCTGATGCTGGATGGACATGAAGTCGTAGCTTTGGACAACTACTTCACCGGACGCAAGCACAACCTCGAGCACTGGATTGGTCATCCGAATTTCGAACTCGTCCATCATGACGTCGTGAATCCGTATTTTATCGAAGTGGACCAGATTTACCATCTCGCGTCTCCGGCCTCACCGCCTCATTACATGCTGAATCCTGTGAAGACGATCAAGACGAATACCATCGGGACCATCAACATGCTGGGTCTGGCCAGGTAATTACCATCTCCTAATCAGGGCTTCTAAAGATGGCGTTTAGGAGAGTGAAAGCCCGAATGCTACTCGCGTCCACCTCAGAAGTCTATGGAGATCCAGAAGTCCATCCTCAGCCAGAAACCTACTGGGGTCATGTGAACACCGTCGGTCCGAGAGCGTGTTATGACGAAGGCAAGCGCGTGGCTGAATCGCTGATGGTTTCTTATCAGAAGCAGGAGAAAGTGGAGATCAGGATCGCTCGGATATTCAACACGTTCGGACCCAGAATGCATATGAACGATGGCCGCGTGGTCAGCAATTTCATCATTCAGGCTTTGGAGGGCAAGCCGATTACGGTAAGTTGTGAGAGTCCTTGTGATTTGCGCTCAGTTCCAAGGGTATTTCTGTGCGTAACCGCTTAGTGCTAGTGCTGGCAATCCCGCGATGCAGTTTTGACGCCTCACAGTACACGGAATTATGTGGTCTGTGCAGGCGTGGCAAGTAGAACTCTCAAATTAGGCTGACGTTGTATTAGATCGAATCCACTTGACACGTGAAGCTTGACGTGAAGCGAAGTGGAGTGAAGCATGGCACGTGTGGCTATTGACACGGTAGAGACGGACTCCCAGAGCTTCTGAACCGTTTCAGACTATCTGAGAGCTGTTTTCGCGCAGCCTGCATCGTTATATGTGAGACACCAGCCGCGACATGCACCGTAATCATCTCCTGTATAGTCTGAGCCCCCATCGCGATACGCCCAAAGCTCTTATTGCTAACCGAGCCTAGCCTTGTGCTAACGGCCACCATTCTACTTCTGCGACCTTTGCCTTCTTTAATAGTGCTGATTTAAGATCTACGGCGACGGAAACCAAACGCGGTCATTCCAATACGTGGACGACCTGGTCGACGGTCTGATCAAGCTGATGAACAGCAATACCAGTCTTCCTGTGAACATCGGCAACCCAGAAGAACACTCTGTGAACGACTTCGCAAAGATTATTCGCGATGAAGTCGGCAAGCTCATTCCCATTTTCAGTACTTTGGCTAAGTCGAAGTTTTCAGGAAGCCAAAGCGAGATCATCCACCTCGCTCAGCAACAAGACGACCCAAAGCAGCGGAAACCAGACATTAGAAGAGCAGCAGAGCTTTTGAACTGGCAGCCGAGAGTTTCTATGCATGACGGTCTAAGAAGAACAATTGAGTTCTTCAGGAAAGAGCTTCAAACAACGAGAGAAAGAGAAGCTGATGAAAAAGTGGACGTCGACAATCCAGTAACGCAGCATTTATTGAATCTCTGAATGATGCTTTAAATTTCTACCTGGTGGGCTGTGCGACAGCAGTGAACTGTGATACCTGATCTGATAGCGAAGCTTAAAGAATATGTCAAGTGCTCTTAATAGAAAGAATACTGGTATTTGCAATAAATTTTTGGAGGCTTAGATTTCATATCTTAATTTGCAGGTGGCGTTCAGGAAGAGAGTCGTTATGGGACAAAAGAGACTGGCCAGGAATGGTTGGGGTCGATGATTGGGTTCAGAGTTGCTGCCTGGAACCAGAATCTTTGGTTAAATCCAAAATCAGGCTTCGAAAAAGTCGAACAGCCTTACGTCTCGAAGATTCAGGTCGTCAAAGTGCCTCGCCGAGCTCGTGGTTCGTCTAGGAAGCCTTGGTCATCTTTTCTCCGACTATCCAAGCTTGTGGTAACCTCTTCTAAGCCAACCACGGCTTCTATCACCTTTTTCCTGACCAGCAGCTACCCAGAACTTTGAAAGGAGACTGCCGCCAATACACAACCAAGCCTGTTATGGATCTAGGAAGTGGCGGCGTCGATCGAGGCCGACAAATCGGTTTGACGCTATAGTCAGAACTCCTCCAAGTCCGCCACGGACCTGACCACTAGTTCGCCCGTTGTCTATTGGAGTGATGTCGATCTGAGGGAGCATAGCACATCCAACAGTGGGTCTCACCAATAGCAGAATTTGGCTGAAACCGTGGCGTGTGAAGAAATGATGAGATCAGCCTCGGCCACTTTGGTTATCTCTTCGCCAATTATCCAAGCTTGTGGTGACCTCTAAAGAGCGGTGCACGGCTTCTATCATCCTTTTCTATGCTCACCGCCAATCGGAGCTCTAAAATGTGGTCCCCGCCAATACACAACCAAGGCTGTGACGGATATAGAAAGTGGCGGCGTCGATCGAGGCCGACAAATCGGTTTGACGCTATAGTCAGAATTCACCCAGGTCAGCCATGGTCTTTAGCCTTGGCAATTGGCCTCAGCGATTCCACCCGATCGAAACCGCGTAACCGAAAATAAAGCATGGAAATACAACTTTGAAAATTCACGTCAAAGTAAAACTACCGAAACTCAGTAATCTGTCCACCCAATCAGCTCTCTCCATTAACGCCGAGAGCCACCGCAGCCACCGCAGCCACCGCAACAAACGACAAAACCTCAGAATTGTGCGTTTCCAATTACACACAACCAGTTTCCTTTTTGTCTCCTAATTGATCGATCGTCAATTCCTAATTAAAGCGCCCGTTCGACGATGCGTCGAAGATGATTTTTGTTTGTTTTCTACTTCTCGCTGCTCATTTCACTCCTGTCGTCGAATGTAAGGAATCGAGTTTACAATTTTTATTTTAGATCGCGGCTTTTCAGGCAACCCGTTTTCCGTTTTAAATATTCGCGCTGTTTTTCTGCAGCATGTGCGGGTGCAGGCTACAACGACGACGACCTTGCCGACCACAAGTGTGGCTTTGACATCTCCCGAGGTCGAAGATCTGGAAACGGACGTTGGGACCACAGGCCTCGACTCTCATCAAGTGACCTCGACTCCCATTTCGCCTATTTCTGAGTCCCAAATCACGGAAGTCGTGATTGAAACTACAGAAGTGCAGGCGGAGCCCGTGTCGCCGGTGCCTGTGTCCCAGTCCACCTCAGAACCCAGTCTAAGCGAGATAGGAATCTACAAAGTACCCCACAAGATCCGCCACGAGAAGCCAAAATATGAAGACAGTGAAGAATCTGACGATCATCCGCCGAAACTCATCAATCGGACTGTTGTCGAGGTTCGGGGCTTAGAGGACGATGAAGACTATGCGGACAAGAAGGCGGAAGGTTCGGCTGAGATCACGTTCAGCGGGTCTGGAACCCCAATGTACGAAGATGAGGAAATGCAGGTGACGGAAGTCATGGACATGATGCAGTCTGGAATGCCGGAGAATGAGACTTCCGAACCTGTGATACCAGAAGTGGTCTTGTCGTCTGAATCTACGGAATCGGGTCAGACAGAGACAACAACGACTTCATCGACCTCAACGACGACGACCACCACAACTGAGATCACCACTCCCAAGCCTCTAATGAAGAACGACGCTATCAGTGAGCTCATAATTTTTGACTTTTTGGACAATTTGGGCTTCTAGAAAATGTCTTTGAGAGCATAGACCCAGAAGACTTCCTCATGCACTCAGACCCTCTCAACCGGACGGAAGAAGAGCTCCGCGAGCTTCTCAGCAACACCGAACATCTCGTTCAGACCTTCGGCTCTACGAGCCGCGACTACGGTAGTAGCTACATCCTACCGGTCCTCAAATCTACCAAGTATGACAACAACAGTGTTCCTTTGCTGTTTCCAGGTGACCGTTTCTGTCTCAACCTTAACCAAGCCATAGATTCTGATTCCAGATGTCCCCGTCAACGTTCTAGTAGAGATGAACATCATCCACCTGGCTAACTTCGACTCCCAACAGATGGAATACACAATTGATCTGGAACTCAAAATGCGGTGGTTCGACGTGCGTCTGGCCAACAAGTACCCAAAACCAGTAAGAATTCGGGAATTACAAGTCCTGGAACAGATCTGGAGGCCCGATCCTTACTTTGTGAACTCCAAATACTCCTATTTCCATCTGGTGACTTTTCCGAACTTTCGTATGAGGGTCATGCCGAATGGATTGGTGTCTTACGTTATGAGGTGGGCCCAAGCCTAGAAACGGCGAGTTTATTAGATGCCGAGTTTCAGGGTGACTTTGCTGCCTGCATGTCAAATGGTGTTTTGCCGATTTCCTCATGATCGACAACAGTGTGATCTGATGGTCAGCTCAAGTAAGTTTATGTAATCAAAATTAGCTTTTTGCCCTTTTCGCAGGGCATCGTACATATTTGTCTTTGAACCTTTCTGCCCAAATGCGCTAATTGGCGCAGTGGTTATGCCATCTGCCTGCCAGCCTTGACCTCGCGGGTTCGATCCCTTGCGCAGGCATTCACTTTGTTTTTGCTAGATATTGGTTTTAATGCTTTTTCCAGTCCCCAGAAATTATTCCTAGTGCAGCCAAGAACCTCTGTTTTTCTCTGCTAAGCTTGTTTTTTGTTTATTTTAGTCGCCTTTCCCCGACAGATGGTAAATCTGATTTGGAGCGATAGTCCGGTCGACTTCGCAACGCGGCTCGCACTCCCGGAACTCAAAATAACGAAAATGGTCACGGAAACGTGTGTTGTCGAGGGAAAACTAAGTACGTTAATCGAGAGTTAATTAAAATTCAATTAAAACGCGTTTTTCCAGTCGACTCGACGTGCCTGCGGCTCGTGTTTTTCTTAGAACGCGACGGCGGACGGTTTATCGTCGAGAAATACATCCCAAGCACGCTGGCGATGATGTTCGCTTGGGTGGCTCCGTACGTCCCATACAACTACGAGGACGTGAGGATCATCACGCCGATTACGGTGCTTCTGACTCTAGTGCAGATGGAGAAGGGCGACGAGGAAGTGAGGACAAGTTATCTGACTTCGTTGGATACTTGGTTCGCAGCGATGAAGGCATTCAGCGTTCTGTCTTTGGTTGAGTCGTTGTTTGTGTTGGCGCTGGTCAAGCGGAGTAGGGCTATGGTGAGTCAACTTGAAATCTTAAATTCAAATCCTGGGAATTGCTCCACGCAAAAGCCGAAAACAGACCGTCGAATTCCTGATTCCTGATATGCCCACAGGCAAATGTTAGTCCGGTCGACATCCGGGAACACGGATTTAGCAAGCTAAGACTCGGTCTGTTGTCTTGCTCTTCTCATAAGCCTCAAGGCGTTTAAACACAAGCTTCATAAGTTCGACCTGCATGTAGAAACGTAATCGCCAAATTTTGGGTGACCTACCTAACAAGCATCCGGTTTCCCCCCGGCAATCAAAGCCAAAATCATTGCCGGATACCAGACCGTGTTCTGCGCAGGTTCACCCATGAGGCTGTTACACCGGCCATTGGAATCCCTTGGCTCCAGCGACGTCTTCGACTTTTGGCCGTCTTCTCGATTAGGTATCAGAGAACAAGTCGACATTGTCGGCGACGGAGCCTGACTGTGAGGACTCAAATGCTGCTGGTGTTTCTGCTGCTAAGGCGGATGCTGGTGGACTAGAGCCCTGACTGGTGTCCATCGTTCGCCTGGAGCACTGTTGAGACTTGTTATAGAGTTTCGAGTGCTCCGGGGGATGACCGTGGACTTGAACCCTGACGGGAAGGGGAGGGGCACTTTCAGTCCAAGCCTAAGACCTTGTTTGGACTTATAATATCTTGTTTCCGCTTTTTTCAACCTGTCAGCCAAAACATCCAAGAAACACGATCCACCCGTTCAAACCCTGGTCTCCCTCAAACCCTCTGTTATGAAAACTGATCTTGTTTACCATTTTCCCAGGAGAAAGAAGCACAACATGCGAACAACCAGCTCGAAAAGGCGAACTTTATCCTGGAAAGCAAACGCATCCGTCGACTCTATCACCACCTCGACAATATGGCCCGTTTTCTGTCCCCCATCTTCTTCATTCTCTTCTTCTGTTATTACGTACTTTTTATTGCTCAAGGCGACGAGCACACGTGCGTTTCGAGGAATTATGGTATCTTCTAACAATAAACGTGAGATCAATAGAATCGATGAGGATGGGGATGAGGATGAGGAACAGGAGGACATGTGGAACTGGAACAACCGCGAATAGGCGCTTTTTCACACTATGTACACATAACTTGTAAGAAGAGGTATGGGATTGGACGAGGAAGTTCTGACCCAGAACCAAGAGGGTCCTCGTAGAGCTAGTTTTCTTTGTCTACCGCAGCTGAGAAGACCGGAAACTGTTTCGAGGAAATAGAACGCGACGGAAAGCGGAGCGGAAGTCGCGGGAGAAGGCAGAGTAGAGAAGCGGGTTTATTGCTGAATTCGAGTAGCCTAGCCAGAAGGCCAGAGTGAACAGCCATTCGGGAATGCAGGTGACCACGGGGCAGGTATCGTATGCCTGGAAAGTGGACTTTAATGTCGGGGTTCGAAGTTGAGGACATACCTGGAGTATATAGATGATTGTGAAAGGTAGCCAGCAGATGGTGAAGCAGCCGACGACAACAGCGATGGTTCTCGCCACGCGAAGTTCGGTACGTAGGGAGATGCGGTTGAAGTTTAGCATGGGGTGAAGCAAGGAGCGTTCACTGAAATTGGCAGGTTGAATTACAAGACTCGATTTGGCATTTTTTGTGTTCAGAATGCTTAGATCTTTGGCAAAGGATGAGTGACCTACCTAGCAGGAGCCTCAGGCTTCCCCCCGGCGATGAACGCCAAAATCATTGCCGGATACCAGACCGTATTCTGCGCAGGTTCACCCATCAGGCTGTTACACCGGCCATTGGAAGCCCTTGGCTCCAACGACGTCTTCGACTTTTGACTGTCTTCTCGATTAGGTGTCAAAGAACAAGTCGACTTTGTCGGCGACGGAGCCTGACTGTGAGGACTCAAATGCTGCTGGTACTTCTGCTGTTGAGGCGGATGTTGGTGGACTAGAGCCCTGACTGGTGTGCCCCGTTCGCCTGGAGCACTGTTGAGACTTGTTACAGAGTTTCGAGTGCTTCGAGGAGCGACCTCCCTTAGGGAGGAATTTGCTGACGCGAACCGATTCGGCTGTTTCCGGCATGACTGAGTCTGAAAATGTAATCAGAGGGTGTAATTGCATCAAAAACAAGTCAACAACTACCCGGAGATTGTCGTCTCCTCGACGATGGACACGAAGGTAGACAGGGTCCTTCTGGGCCAAACTTCTCAGCGACGTCTGTTTTGACGACTTCGGCAGACGATGGGAGTCGGAAACAGTGCGCAATATGCACACATTGAGCCAGATCTGAAAAACGGTCATACGGTTAATGTGGCTCTCCTTCGGGACATCAGCCAACACATCAGCTGTAAACAGCTTTCCTCAACGAGATTTACACTTGAAAACTTATCTCACAGGCCACGTGCTTGAATGTCAACATGAGGTTTTTCATAAAGAATGTATTTTGCTCGGCGTGAGGAAAACATTAGGAAAAGTCGTCGCTTCTTCAGGAAAACGTTTGTTTCCGGACCATTTCGCAATAGGACACCAACTCAACCAAGTCAAAAACAAGTCCTTTTTTAACAGCGAGTCAATAATTCGTTTCTGAGGTGTGAATAATCAGCTCAAAAAGTCAAAACAGGAAGTCACAAATGCTATCTAGTTGTCTGACACTCATTTGGCCTTAAAAGGGTCAAATCTAGAAATAACAAAATCTTCCTTGTGCTACAATTTTTTCGTTTTTAAGCAAAACAACATTTCAAATTTTGTCCAAAAAGGTCGTCTGTTTACGTCAACAAAAAGGTCGAACTACAGACCGGACGGGAGCAGAATTGTATGAATAATCTGGCTTATTTAAATAGAGCACTTGTTGCCAAGGACCGAGTTGTAAAGTGCTAAATTTTCGCGACAAACATAAAAAACACAAAAAATTTAATTTTTAAAAATTTAAAAATTAAAAATTTTTGAGCTTATTAAATGTAAAAAAAATCAAATTTTAATTTTTTGGGTTTTTACTAAATTTGGTTTTTTCTTAATTTTTTAATAAGCAAAATTAAAAACCTACTTTTACTAATTTAAACAAAAAATGCATTAAATGCATTTTTACTTTTAAAATAAAAAAAAAATTTTAGTTTAAATTAAAATTAATTTTTTAAAAATTAATTAAGATTTTTCTAATTTTAAAACAAAAATTTTAAAAACTAACTTTCGCAAAATTCAATTTACTAATTTTTTGCTTTTTGGTTTTAGGTTTCATTTCTGTCTCTCAGAGATTATTAATTAGTCGAAAACAAGAATAAAATAATGCTATCTAATGTTATCTTCTCCGTCATTGTCTCCGAATAATAAATTTGATCTGTTCGCCAACGAAGCGACATGGCATAATTTAAAATGAATCAAATGATATCATTTTTTCAACATTAAAATAATTTCCAGACTGAATCTGTCTTTCTCTTTCGCTCGCTCATACTAACTCACCATCAAAATCGCCGGAAGGACAAATGAGACCATTGCAGAGAAGATGATATAGTGATCGTTGCTTGTCATCGGGGTGCACGTTTCATGGCGTACTTTGTTCTGCATGAACAATGCGTCGTAGGCTAGTGGAGGGAACGCGAGGAGTCCGGAGATGCTCCACACAAGTGCGATCGTAATTCTCGTCATTCTGAAAACAACGGTTTTATAGCTGAGGAAACAGGAGTTAGTGTCTACTTGACGGCATGAAAGTTGGGCTCAGAAACCTCAAAATTGACTTGAAAATTGTAGATTGGAGAAATACAAAAGGTAAGCCTTAGAAATCTTAAGGGTAATTTTTTGGGTTTTTGACTCAATGGCTTATATGAAATTTGGTCTAAAGGTCCAAGAATGCTTCAAATTAAAAAAAAGCAACAACTGACTTAGTTGAAGAGATGAATCGATATTTTATCGGTTGGCGGACAGCCATGTAGCGATCAAAACTGATCGCCAGCAAGTTATAAATTGAAGCAGTGCTGAGCCACACGTCCAGCGTTAGCCAGACCTCGCACCATACTGGACCCAGAAGCCACGACGAGGCGTATTCCTGCAATAAGAACGTTTCTGTCCTAAGGGTTCTGAGGTTCTAGGGTCCCATACCTGGTAAATAGAGAACGGCAGTATCAGGACTCCTAATAAGAAGTCGGAGAGAGTAAGGGACAGAACAATAAAGTTAGTGGTCGTGTGCATCGACTTCTGCGTGATGATCACGTACAGTACGAAGACGTTACCACACACCACGATCAGATTCACCATACCGAATCCGATCGCGACCCAGAGCGGCGTCATCGCGGCGGCGTCGGCGCTCGGTGGTGCGTTTGTTCCGGAGTCTGAAAGAAAAAGGGCGCGATATATTTGAAACGTTTTTAATTACTCTAACAGCATAAACTCTTTTAATTGTTTTTTTCGCGATATTTCGTCGGTTGTTTGTGTGTGTGTGTGTTGATTGCTTTGTATATCGTTGAGCTGGCCGAGAAGAGAAACGTCTCTTGAGGCGTTCAGTTTGAGGGTCATTAGTTCGCGGTGTGCTAGAGGGCAACGAGACGCAACACGTTTGAGGAGGAGGCCCCGAAATCAAGCCGACCACATGGAAGAAGAGCACACGCAGACAAAGGCGACAACAGAACCGAGCCCTCTGCAAGGCAAGACCCTCAAAACCGCGCCTGCACATGACCACAGCGTGGCCGGCCACACACGAGAAGTGGCTTTTTTGTAACTAGCCTCTCCCGGTCTACTCTCTATTCTCTCGTTTCCCGTCCGCGCTTCAGGGTCGCGTCGAGAACGCAGCGGGTCGCGCCTCCGGAAAAACATTGTCGGACACACAAATTGTCGCATCATCAAAAGCCATTATGTGACACGCGAACCGAATGATCGAGAACGCTCTTGAAGGAGAGCCGGAAGAGGGTGGAGATCCTGGAGGGGGAGAGGAGCGCGTAACGGCGATGGTGTGGTCTGTAGAGGGAGTCAGTAGTGTGAGTTGAGATGCGGCGGCCATCGCGGAAGAACTCCGCCGTTTTCTCCCTTCAGCTGGCCACAGTAGCAACAGCAGCAACACACAACAGCACTAAGCGGGTGAGAAGAACACTTGGGACATGGGCAGTGCGGAATCAAGTGTCGCTGACTCCCCCATCACGATGAATCTGATTCTCTAAACAACTCTGACGAATTTCACGAAACACAACGCAAAATATGCGCTAGCAGATTTGCTGCGGGTATTTTACTTAAGTATTCTAGTTCCTTGAGGGTTTGCGAGTGTTGAATTCAAAAGGCAGAAAAACAAGAACTCGGAGCTTTTGCTGGATGGACGCACATTTATAGATCAACGGTCCAAAGTTACTAGGTCAAAACGGTCCCATGTTACTAAGATTGCAGCTAATTTTGAGGGCACCAAAAAACCAAAAGAAGAAAGTTGACATCTGCAGACTAAAACCAAAAAAAGCACATAAGGTTTGAAGGGGATGTCTTTGAAGTTTTGAAGACGTGTGGGCCCGCCGCTTTTCCGCTCTGATCAAATAAGAAAGCAGTGGGAATTATCATCTTTCACGGGGAGTCGAACCCGCGACCTTCTGACTACCAATCCTGGCACTTTACCACTGAGACATGCAGACACTATTCAATAACTAATAAACTGTACTCACATTAAGCGAGAACTTACAAGGAATGTACTCAAAGTGGTTCATGGAAATAAGCCAAAGTCTGGCACAAAGTTGGACTCGTGAGAGCATAAAAAATATGCGAAATCGCCCAAACTGATGATGACTATGCCCAAACTCTCGCTTAATGCGTGTCCAAACGTTGCCACTTTGCATGCAAAAACAGACGCGCGATATGGAAAACAGCAGTTTGTATGCAGTTTGCAACCTTCGGACAGCTCGTTTGGGCTACGGACTCCATGAGCGCCGCTGGAATGGCAAAAATGGCAACTTTGAACTTAGCTTAAAAGCCTCAAAAACACAGTAAAACAGTTTAAGCAACTTAGTGTCACAAACTACTGTTAAAGAAGCAGCCCCAAAGTGGACGAAGACACATAAGACATAATTAGACCATTAGAAGTATACGGAAAGAGCAATGAAGAGAAAGAGAGATACCCAGCAATTTACGCTTAAAATAACAGCTGAGTTGTTGCCCAGAAGCAAACTGTTTTGGTGCTTCGCCGCCCAAAAGATCCAAAAGGTCAATTTACAAATTAAGCGTTTGAGCGGTTTCCGAAATAGAACTTCAAAATGTAGAAGCTTCACAATGGGTTAGTTAGGCATAGAAACCACTTCCCCGGGATCGCCACGCGACAAAACAACAAATTCAGCGAACAACAAAAAGCAAACTTGAAAGCTTGAAAACATAAAATAAATTCAAGTTTCCTAAGGCATTTTTCGAGGCGTAAGAAGTAAACAGACCGCTTGGGGAGTAGGAGGCACAAGCATGACGTCTTGCGTTTTTTTGCAAGCCGGTTAGGCATGAATAAAATATTGGAAACGGTAACTAATAGGTGATAGAATATTCCATCCATTTCTGGTTGCGCAAACGACAGCCAGTTAGTGATATTAGCAGATTTGCTGTTCTGTTAATTAAATGGCTAAAAAGTGGTATTTGCAAAAATCACGTAGGTTTTTAAGTTGTTCAGGCTAAGTATTTGGCCTTTTTAGGGCGAATTTGTGAGAGATCAAAGCGTAAGAAGTGGAAGAAAGTCATTGGAGCGTAGTTATGTTTGAGTTGAAGGGCAACTCTTAAAGGTTATTTTCGCAAATGACCTTTTGCCATTCTAAAAACTAAAACCAAAGAACGAAAGTTGTTACGTTGAAGTTCTGGTTTAGCTGGGGAGCTGAGCTCATTGAAACTGGTTTAAAAATTAGTAAATGTAGGCCTAAGGAAAACATAAAGTTATAAACGACAATTTATGGGAGGCCGTTTTGATAAAATGCGAGCGGCAATCCCAATCGAAGCACGTAATCGAAATTATGAAGTGTTGAAGTTGGTAGAAGAGAGCGAGATGCTATCAGTACCTTCGTTTTCGTTAGAGTACGTTTCCCGACGCCATGCATGGGAGAGGAAAAAGGTCACAGGAAAAGGCAAAATATTATAGGCGCACTTTAGCGAAAATACCAACGTGGGCTAATCGTAAACAGATCTGGCATTTAAGAAGCCCAAGAAACCTTGTGTGGTCATTTCAAAAGCTTCTTTTTGGAGTTTTGGACTATTTAAAACAACTATTTAAACTTAGAGTTCAACCTCGCGTGTGGTTCCCTCTAAGCTGAAAGCTAGGCTGCGTATCTTATTAATAAACCAGATTTTGTTTTTTTCATAGCAGACTTTTTTCTTACATTAACTATGCAGCCTGCACCAATCTTAAAATTTTAAAATTAATAGCTGAACAGTTCGTCTAATACGTTTATACTAAAAGCTTAACGACCCCTATTTCGTGCCATTTTAAAATGTCGAAGTGACCTAATAAACACTAAGAACCTAAAGCCTATTTCCCTAATAGAAAATAGGATAGTTGCAGCATAGTTGCCAAAAAGCAACCACACTTTAACACGCGGTTGTCCTGTATTCAACCTACGAGACAAAACTAAAGCTTCTGGTGGCTCCTGAAGGTCGCTCGCTGAATGAGGGTCGCAGCCAAAGAGACGAATTTCAGTGTTTTGAACTCTATTTCAAGCAAAACAGACTTGTTCTCACGTTAAGTATGCAGCTTGCGTACATCACAGAATTTTAAGGTAAAAACGAATCCCCCCTGTCAACGATCGTCATTTTCAAATGCCAAGAGAACCTATAAAATATTAAGAACGGAACGCATAATTCCTGAGTAAGAGTTGTTATGAGCTCCTTTAAGTTTTTGCTTAGCTTTTTGTAGATGCTCTCGCGTGATACGCAAAGCGAAAACCAGTCTACGACCTGTTCACTCACTTTTGTACTGACCTTTCATGTTGTCGGCAACTTGAGAAGAAACTCAGGTAATGTTTACAGATGAAGTCCACTATCTCTTTCTCATCTAACCGCTTAAGTGAGTATTTATCAAAAGGAAGAAAAATTGCGAATGTCTGGGAATTAATGACCAAACGTTGAATTTCGTCTACGTGCTTGAAGAATGGGTTTTGGCTTACAGTAACGGGGCAGAGAGCTCCCTTTCGACTAATACATTCCTAAGCGTAGCAATTGAGCTCTTTAAGTCAATTGTAACCGACACCGTGGACCCATACTCATAAAAACGGAGCTAAGGAATTCAAAACGCGATTTCTGAACACCAAATATCTCAAGCATCCATAAAATTTCAAATCTCACTGAACCGGAAACACCCAATATTCTCCCTCCCCAGAGCGAACAAGGAACTCAAACGTGTATGCCCAATATTACCCTCCGTCCCCCCTCGAGAAACAAAATATGCGCTGAGACAGAGTTGAATAAAAAACAATCCACACAAATAATATGGCCGACTCCCGAAAGCTAGCTGCTGCTGCTGTTGTGTATTCTGTGCTAAGCACACCTTATCTCATCTCGAAATCAGGGAAAAATAATTTGGCTCACAGAGAGTTGCGTTTATCTCGCGTTAACCAATAACGCGCCATCTATCTCGAACGGCAATTGTACTTGACGAATTTGCCGCCGCCGGCGATGGCGACACCAGAAAGCAGAAAACATTTTTGCGTTTTTTGAACCGCGATTTAACCGAGTGTGAATTCCTTTGTGATACATTGAAACGGCTGACAGGAAATCTAGGATGAGGTCAAATGGGCAAGTGAGGTTGGTCAGGCGATCTGGGAACTGGTTATGCTCTTGTGACATATGAACCATATGCCTTCATTTGAGGCTTTAAAAACACCAAATCGGCAAAAAAGTCTTTAAGACCTTTGAAGCCAGACAGTAAGTTTCAAGGTATATGATTGGGTCCAAAACAGCGTTGTCAGGACACACGCTTGTTCTGTATTTGGCCCACGAGACAAAGCTAACGCTCATAAAGCTCATAAATAGCTCATAAATAAACAAGCTTCAATGTGTTTACAGGAAATCTGGACTGAGGTCACATGGGCAGTTAAGGTGGGCCAGGTGATCTAGGCACTGACCATGCTTTTGTGACCTGAGAACCACATCCCTTAATTTGAAACTATCCGAAAACACCAAACTAGCTGGAAAGTCTTTAAGACCTTCGAAACCAGTCAGCAATTACAATTACTATGATTATGTCTGAAATAGCGTCGTCAGGAAGCGAGCAAACACCTCCAACCCACGCCTGTTCTGTATCCGGTCCCCAAGACAAAACTAACGTTTCTTAATGAAGAGGGGGGAGGAGTTGTTCAACAAAAAACAAGCTCTCATGTGTTAACAGAGAATCTGGGCTAAATTAAGGTTGGTCAGGCTCCTTGGCGCCTGACCTGTGAACCACATCCATTACTTGGAGACTGACCAAAAACACCGAATCGGCTTAAAAGCCTCGATAATCTTTAAAACCAGTCAGCATGTTACAATGCCTACAATTGGGTCTGAAATAACGTCTTCAGGAAGCGACCACACTCTAACACACGTATGTTCTGTATCCGGCACCCAAGACGAAAATGACGCTTTTAACGTAAGGGGAAGAGGTAGCTCAACAAGAAACAAGCTTCAGTGTGTTTACAGAGGATGTGGGATGAGGTCAAATGGGCAAGTGAGGCGGGTCTACAATTGGGTCTAAAAAAGCGGCTTCAGGAAGCGACCATATTAAATCCACGTCTGTCCTGTTTCCGGCCCATAAGACAAAACTAACGCTTCTCAATGAAGGAGGGGGAGTATCTCAACAAGAAACAAGCTTTAATGTGTTTTAAATTAGCGTAAAATGTTTTTTCGGTGCGGCACTTTTTTACAACTACAACTAAATAATGTAAAGCTCAAAAACAGACTTTAAGAATGTCAAAAACTTCTGGGTATCTGAGCACTTGAACTTAAGGACCCATTCACAGAGCCGGAATAGTAGGCTTTACATCGCGCTATAATAAGTCTCTGTGATGTTTATTTTCCTGGTTACCTAGATCAGGGGAATAGCAAGAATTAGCTCATTCCCCTGGTTACCTATAAACTTGGGAAGTGAACTGTAAGAGACCAAGGATAGCGTGAAGCAGAGTACAGAATTGCGGGTGTTGCACCGCGTAAGCAATTGGTGAGCAGATAACTCATTTTAAATTTAAAGCGGTTTACGCATTACGTTACATAAGCGTGGCTAAAAGTTGCACTCACACCGACACCAAGTTTTAAACATAGCAAGAATTAGATAAAAGCACTTAGGGAAGGGTCCCAAGTGTGAGTCTGGAATCTGAAACTTTTCTGGCCTACCTTGTAGAACTCGACGAGCTGAACAAGATAGGCTAGGTCTAATTTTTGGAAAATGTTTTTCTCGCGTTTTCTCGCGGTTTTTGCTTATTCGTCAGCACATTCTGCACTAAAGAGCTGAAAAATAAGGAAAAGCTGCTAGAAAACACGAGAGAAAAAGATTGGCTCTGAGAGGATTCGAACCCGCGAGGTCAAACTGGCGAACCAACGCGTTACCCAATGCGCCATGTGGAATGTCGTGGTGGGAGCCTGGACCTAAAAACCCTGTTTTTTACCCCATTTTCCTTATTTTCCGAAAATTAGACCTAGCCTACCTTGTTCAGCTCGTCAAGCTCTACAAGATAGGCTAGAAAAGTTTCAGATTCCAGACTCACACTGCTTTTGTATTATTCATAGTTATTTTTGTCTTGATTTCAGTTCCAAACGATTATAAAAGAGCTACCTTGGTTCGACAATCTCGACAATCGGGCACTTGTACAATGCCGTACCCGGACAATCGCCCACCTAACAGGATAATCGCGCTCATCGCGAATATCAGACGCCAGCGAATTCAAAAGGGTTCCTTAAATGCTAGAAAGTAATTCACGTTTCCGCTGAGACTCTAAAGTATTCACCGACTATTTTACCCTTGGGATAGCACATTTCGAAGAACAAGTCAGAGATTTGGAACCCAGGAAATAGGCTAAGCCCCACATATATATTGGCGTCTCCAAACTACTATTCGCGCTGCTTCTGGGAAGAATGCTAAGTTCATCTGCTTCTCAGAAACGTCTGCTTCAAAAAAACATGAACACGTTGTGCGTGGAAATGTTTTGTCTTGATTCCCACACAGGGCAGTTCAGTTAGAGAAATTCGCTCTACGACGTATGCATGCTTTTTACTTTGTTCTCCGATACGGGATTGTTCAGGGTGCGGCATTGTCCGGATGCATAATTATGCAGGTACGGGATTGAGTGGTGCAGGATTGTCCGGTACGGGGTTGGAGGTACGGTATTGTCCAGTACGGAGCTACGGGAGAGGGGAGTACGCGATTGCCTGACGCTGGATTGGGAGGTACGGGCTTGTCTGGTACTCGGTTGGGAGGCACGGAATTGTCCGGTACGGAGCTGGAGGTACGCGATTGCCCGATACTGGGTTGGGAGGTACGGGACTGTCCGATACAGGATTAAGAGGTGCGGGATTGACGTCTAATGACCTCATTTTCAAACACCAAACAAAAACACAAATTGGTAATCGCGCAAACAAGTTTTTGTGGTTTGCGAAAACCTGGTCAGAGCCCCGACTTTCAAAGACACCTGCTGCCTAATTAAGCCTCAGATACCTTTGTTATGCAACCTCCCAGACATCCTCAATAAAACAATGGTCCTTATTTCAAAAATGCAAAAAATGTTTTTTCCCAGATTTGCAAAGCCCGTCTGCTTTTTTTGCAGTTTCTTTTTTTGCTAAGAGCTCTCATGTTGCTATTAGTGAAAGCAAAGAGCAAACACCAATTCCGCGAGCAGCAAGCAACAAATTCTCAAAACGTCGTCTGAGAATTATGCACATATTTTAGCTAGAGAACATCCCAGTAGCTGGATAATTGATCATTTAACAAAAGACAAGATTTATGCTCGTCTCGGTTAAACGAAAAAATCCACGACAGTGCAAAAAACGAGGCGACGACTCCATAGTGACTCTCCCTCCAGCGCGAACATACGTCAGGAGTTAAATTTGAAAACGGCATTATGGAAATGACGCAAGGTCAACTGTGAGTCGCCGTTGTCGCTGATCGCCCAAGGGAGGTGCGCGAGACGGTAATTGTAGCTCTTTTAAAGGCCAGAAAGGCGGAGAGCACACAAATGGGTTGGACAAAAAAACGCGTAGGCAACCAATACTCACGAAGGCGGTATTACAGGTGGCATTTCCTAATATCTATAAGAGTGAATGACGCATGGCTTGTGCGCACACCTGTTCAGTAATTGTTTTTAACGTCATTAATACTACAATAAGGAAAAATAGCAATTTCTAACTTAATATTGACTTCAAATACAGATTTACGGAAACAAAAAAAAACCGGAATTTCCTGTTTGCTTATGAATCCGTTCTCAGAGAAATTGACTATAATTGAGTCTCGGCGTCTAGTCCTCAAATTGGATAATAATTTGCTTTTGACATAGATCGGTTAGCGCTTTTTCCAAAAACGTATTTTTCATTTGCTAAAGTCTTCAAAAATGGGAAAAGTTGAACTTAAAATCGCCTAACGTCTCAGAACGGTATATAGAACATGTAAGGCACGCGAGTATAGTACAGTTTGTTCATCTTGATGTGTCCTGACCGGATAGCGTAGTGGGGAAGCGTTTGGACTAGAAGTCTGAAGGTCGCGGGTTCGAATCCCCGATCAAGACTTCTTTAAAAAGCTTGCAAAATTAGCTTAAATTATAATTTGAAGTCCAGACAGACTGTGCTCGACCTCTGCCAGATAGGACCAAAGCTGTTTTTGCAGAGTGACGAAAACTAAGGCTTCTCCGTCCTGTCACTGTTTACACTTCAATACTAGGAAATCCCCCTTCCAATTAGAGCTCGTCGTCCAAAAGTGTTGGCGGCATGATTCATTCACGAGGACTCTTACAGTAAGACACGCAAAGGAAGTCCACATCCAGCAAAAGCGTTAATGTTTTTCGTTTGGAGGAATTCCGGGAACAGCGTTGAGACACTAAATATTTTCATTCAAAGAGATAAAAACCGCAAAACTGAATAAGAAAATCTCAAAATGACGTAAGCAACCTATGACTAGTTTTATAGCCTGCATAGCAGCAAAACAGATTTGATGACTTGATTAGCCCCAAAAGAGGAAAAAAGCAGCTCATTGAAGACAATAGCTTCCAAAAGTCTAGGAAAGACGGCCGCCGACTACCGAAACCAAAACGTCATTTTTTAAGTCAGCGATGTCACTCAAAACGCAACTGGCAAACAATTAGCTTTGCAACAACAACAACTTCTGTGGCTTGGCTGCTGGCCGACTGCTACTACTGCTGGTTCCTCCGAAGCCCGAATCCGCGCTTTCGGAAACAGACTTGCGACGAGCTGACCCTTTGAACGCGCGCGTCAAGCGAGGGAGGAGTTCGCCGGTTTTTATCACAATCCTCCCTCACCCGGCCTCCTCCTTATTCTCCTTGTATGGGGAGTGCGGGCAGAGAGCTGGGAGAGCGCAACACCCTCGAAAGCGAAATAACGCAATGTGAGACTGAAGAATGACAGGAAAGAAAAAGCCGAGAAAAAAGCGTTTAGCACCACGGGCAATGAAGAGAGCAAAAATCCTCAGATTTTCCCGAGTCTTTTTTCGTGCGTTAGAGAGAAATCGCGAGGCTAAAGAATCAAGAAAAACACGCTTTGACTACGGACGTCGTCTGACTTCTGCAAGTCAGTCGCCCTCCCTTAAATGGTAATAAGCTATTATCTGGATTCCCAACTCAAAATCACGTTTTGAGTGTGCGGGACTCTGACTGATCGTGAATTTGCGCCGTGAGGGAAGAGGGGGGTTGCGGGATAACGAGAAACGACGGAAAAAGAGAGACCGCAAATTGTGTCCTTTGACGTTTGAGAGCGCAGCGTACGTTGGTTGAACAGAAACGCCAATTTGATTATGAGAAGTGGGGAATGACGCTTTGTTGAAAATGTAATAAGCGCCGATATATGAAGGTCGAAGGTTGACGTGGCAAATTTAAGGTTTTGACTCGATCTGCTTAGGTCTATTTATACTTGTCGACTAATGTCAGTAACAGAATTAGCAAAAATTCTAGTTAAGATGAAAGCTACAAGAGCAAGGCATTTTAGAAGACGTACAAGACGTTGGTTCTTAAGCTAGGTTCTTAAGCTAGGTTAATAAGCTTGGTTCATCCACGACTTCACTTTGGGTAAAATTTAAGCTTATTAGGGCGTGACACTTAAGTTTTCCTAGCAAGGTTAATCTCATAAGGCGAATTTAGAAAAGTTATGGATGACTAAGACCTAGGACAACATCAACACCAGCCTTTCTAACGTTTAACTCAGAAAGTCCCTAAGTTTGTTTTCAGTGTAATCTTTAAATGAAATTATGCTTCAAAGTACTTTCTAGTTTGTTCACTTTCTGGATGACTTTTACCACAGTTAGTCTAGTTATAAATGTTTTCTAAACTGGAGAATTTTAAATTAATAATATTTTAACTTTATAACTTAAATTTTAACTTTTTTTAACTTGAAAAATTTTTGCTTAGATTTTGAACTTTTTAAGTTCTTAACTGTTTTTCAGATTAGACAGTGGTCAGTTTAAACATACAGACGCTTATTCCCATGGGTTCATTAGCTCAAAACTTGAACACAAAATGGCAAGACGGCAACATAATATTTATTGCTGTAAAGCTTTGCGAAATTTTAAAGAGATGGATATGACTGTGAAGCGTCATGTACATAAGAGCGACTGGTCTATAGGTGCAACGGCAAAAAAAAAACAATAATTTAGGTTGAGGCGTTGTCCTTAGACACACGTGTAGATTTTATGTATGAGCAGCATGACCTAAACCCTAAAAAAATGCCTTTGTGATGGTAAGCATGATTCACAGATCTAGACCTAAAACAAGTCTAGCTAACAAGGGATGTACACAAAGCTTCCAACGCCAATTGAGCTGAAACTCGGCGCAAAGGTGAACCTATGGGAGGAAGGGCAATCTCCAAAATCCTAGCGGATCTTGTGGATTCTGTGGCCCAAGCAGCACAAAGGTGAACTCATGTCAGGAAAGGCAGTCCCCAAGATCATAGCGGCGAGACTGTGGTCCAGACGAGCTGTCCGAAGGTAGACGCTTTGCATACAAACACAGACGTGACGCGCAATCTGTGTGGGAGCTAGCAGTTTGTAAGCAGTTTCGCAGCTTTCGGTCAGCTTGTTGGGGCTACAGACTCCACGAGCGCAGCTGGGGTTCTTGGAATTCCTTGACCACCCATAGATTCACCTTTGGGCCAAATTTAAGCTCATTGGGCATGAAACCAACTATTTCAAATTTGCAAACGAGCTCTTTGAACTCAGCAACCCCAAGCGACGTTTGTTTATTTTAAGGGGCGGAAGTGTTAATCTCTACACACCCTCGAAGCCACTTCCACGAAAGCAGACGACTAGTTTTGAACTAAGGCTAAAGCAAAAATACCTATAAAAACACTGTTAAACAGCTTCTTGAAAGAGAGCGCATGAACAGTAAAAGGGCATACTCAAAAGAGAATACAGACGCTATAGAAACACATGTTTGAAAACAGTGGTTATGTACGTCTGTTTAGAACAAAGCGAAAACATCAAAATTTTAGTAAAAGTACTATTTTGAATTGGAGCTAATTTTGTTTAAATTGACCTTTTTAGCCAAATGTACAAAACTGTCACTTGTAAAAGTCGGAATTTTAATTTAAGACCAGTTCAAAGCCGTCCTAATTTCAAAAGCCAAGGTCAAAACGTATCGACAGTACTCAAAGGCCGAGAATAGAAGACCCATTTGCATATTAAGCGACCAGAAAAGAGGTGAACGCTTATACAAAGTAACGAAATTCCATTTCCACTTGCTCTCGCTCAATCTCTCCTCGTTCATCTGGAATCCCGGAAAACTCGTTTGATGATCCATGTGGCGGGAGGTCACTACAAAGCGAAAAAAAGAAAATCACTTACTCACACTCGACAAACATGTTTATGTCGCCTCAAACAACATCACACGGGAACGTTTGCGTCCCTCACAGATTGTGCGAGAAGAGACAGAAAGAGAGAGAGTTACGTCCCCTGGGAACTGGCGGCGGTTCAAAATGGAACGGATTTAATGGTTATCCCATTGATCAAATACGGTCTTTGCGGTTTTCGTAAATTTCTTTGCGGTTTTCGTAAACTCATGTGCGTCAGGCCATATTTTATCCGGAGCAGGTTATTTTCGCAACACGTAAAAAATGGGTTTTGAGAAAACTTAAAAAATGGCTTTTTGGAGAAGGGAGATATGGTACTTTAGAGATGGGCTCTAAATATTGACAGAGCCTTGTTGCCAAAGGACTTTAATGTTTGCTCTGTGGGGAGAGTGCACGGTCGAATCTTTGTTTCAGACTTGGCTGAAACTCAACTTGATCCAAGTTCACAGGCTGTCGTGCCAGTCGTGTCAACATGTCTTAGACAGCGACACTGCATAGACGCAGACTAACATACCGGGGCTGTGAGCTTGAGTGTGATGGCTAGCCGTGTTAGTAGTGTCAGCATGTCTTGGACAACGACACTAGACCCGGACCAAGCCTGAGTGTGATTGTAAGTCTCGCTTCCAGCCTATCCTCGCAGTAGAACAGCATCGGCCAAGCCTGGAACTGTGGCCCCAAAGCCACATATCCTGTCTGCAAGCCCCTTAGTCGCGGAACCACATTGAACCGCAGGTACCAATCCAGTCCAACTAGGGTACCCGACACCCAACCGCAGTAGAGTCTCCCCTAAGCGTGGTAAAAGTAGAGTTGGATCTGTCAAAGAGAGCGTGAAACTGTCGCGCCGTGTAAGAGATCAAGTATCGTGTCACGAAAGTCATCCTTGTGAACAAGTTCGGTGTCCTGCACGACTGAATCTGAGATAAGACTTACTGGAAGAGAGTGTAAAAATGTGCAAAGGACAAAAAAATGTTTTCGCAAATGTTACACCTGACACCTGATATACCATCGAATAACAGGTACAGGTCAGGTCAGTCGTGTATCGATCATAGACGATGATCAGGAACTAAAAAGTGGGTAAACAGCAAAACACACTTTTTCGAATTTCCGTCTGTCTAACAGGATCTTCGTACATCTTTCGGGATTTTGAAATAGGAAGTGGCAAATATAGTAATGCATGAAAAATTAACTTGTCACCAAAAAAGTCAAGAAAGTTTAGTTGTCTGATACCTGGCACTTTCATAAAACTGTAGGTTTGTTTACTCATAACAACCTCCCGACCGTAAATAAGCAAACAGTTATGGGAATGGTCATGTAAGGGGTCTACTTTTATAAATCAAACCTCACTTCAACGCGAAATGCCGATGACAAAAACTGGGATGAGGCGAAATCGAGGATGAGAAACGCGACATGATTATGGTTTTAGCCAAACCGGACTTGTTTTGTTCTCATCAGGTGGATTTTGCATCGTGTTGGGATGGGCATATGAAAAGAGGTATTGAAAAAAGACAAAGATGCTCAATGACGGCTTTCGGGAACCCAGACAGGTTAAACAGAGTGAGTCATAGCGCAAATGACAAAAACACTTGACAGCCGAGTTCTAAACCGAGCGCAAGCTTTCTGGGTCTCTGTGACCCACCCATGAAGTTTGGTGAGTTGAGTGTAAGGGTAAACACGGGAAGGTCTCAAAAACGGCAAAACAA
>KN167287.1:86660-99670 GCA_000757745.1 Steinernema scapterisci
GAAATGTGCCCTTCGTGCGTGACAATTTCGCAACAGCTGCGCGCGGCGGCGCTTTTTCCAAGAACGAATACGAAAAAGTTGATTAATGACAGGTGTTGGCTTTCCGCACCCCGAGCTGCTAAAGAACGGGGACGCATAAATGGAAGAAAACGGAGGAAGAATTCAAGGAAAGGAAAAAAGGCTTATTTACTTAAAAGAACCTCATTTCTGATTTTCAGTGGTTTATTGGTGAACAACCCCAAAACAACCTCAAAAACCCATCACAACCTTAAAATTTGAGACCGATTTGGGGTAAAAACAACTTTAGAAATCTACAAACAGGTCAGCTTACCTGTCCATTCCAACATTCTCCAGCCGTGTTTCAAAGCGGGACAAAATCTACTGCGATGTTCGACCTGCATACAGTCATAATTGACTAGTACACTGCGTCAACTACCAAACATTAAGCAAGAAACTCTCAGTCGGCAGTTCAAAAGACTCTCTTTGTTCCGCAACACAACTGATAAAGACAGAAAAAAGTCAATCGATTGGTTTTTCCTCTATCGAAGCAATTAGCATACACTGATTCAGTTCCGCTTCAAGTCCGAAATGCTCATCTACAGCCAGCCACCAAGCTTGAAGACATGGATTTTGGCCACGTTTATTGCCTGCTTCTTTACGGCGGCTCTTTACTATAACAAGGACGTTTTCTTACCCAAGCGGTCTTTTGGGTGGTGTGAGAAAAAGTTACTTGAGGAACTCGTGGACCAGTGCCGAAGCAAGAGCCCTTGGTCGAAGCCCTGCTTCCAGAATTGCCCTAATGAGAACTGCCGCTGGAGAAACGGTAAGAGGTCATCTAAGACCCTAATTGTTGGGCCCAGTTAGATACTAGAGCAATGCTCCAATCTGCCATGGACCTCTGCTGCCGTTACGGATGCAAAGATATCAAGCAATTCTGCTGTACCGAACCCTGGTGTGGGTGCTCTAATTAATAAAAACCGGTTTGGGATCCATTATTTGACTTTAATAAAAGAGACTTCTTTTTCGGCATTTTAAAATCAGTTAGTCTGGCTCCATCTTAGGTCTTTCTTGTTCATCCATCTCCTTAGATACGAACGGCTCTCCAGCTTCTGAAGTCCCGAACCTACTAATTCCCATCCCAAATTATTGTTATTTCCCACCAAGAGCGCATATTAATTATCCTAAGAGGTCAGACCAATTTGAATTGGCATGAAATCCGGCAAGACCACGGACAGATTAGAGTTCTAGAGCCGCCTTCTGCTTGTTCCTTCTTCCGTGCAACAACCGTAATGCGCATCGGCCATTTGCAGTGATGAGCCAGCAGAACTCACCCGTTCTTATCTTGTGTCGCAACTGTGCGGGTCATGGCGTTTTGTTTGTATCCGAAAACTACAGTAAGACCATTTTAAGTCAAAAATAGGATTTTTAACTTGGATTTTTTAGTACATATGTTCGAACATAGTCGCTACCGAAGGATCTTCTTCGTCGCTCGATGCAATTGCTGCACCGATCCAAGTGGTTATGCGCTGCCACCCGGCTTTCAACTACGTCCAAGAGAAGACCGAGAAGGTTGCCCGCAATTTCCTGGATGTACTAATTGATTGTGCAAATTTTAGTAAAATTTTGTCTTAAATAAAATTGCTTTGAAGCTTCCAAAATGGTTGAAATACACTTACAATTATAAAACTTTGTACTGGATAACGCAGTAAAGCACCACGCGTTTTGTTTACTGGCAAAAGCCATGTTTTAAAGGGTTAAAAAAGTTTTAACTTTAACAAAAATTATAGCAAAACTAAGTCTAAATTGAGCTTAAATTTAATTGTTAATTCAATACAGGCCAGCACAACCTGGTTTTTAGCCAAAACCAGTCTTTGAAAAATTGCTAAATTTACGTTTAGAACGGTTTAGTCTTTCTGTAGTCTTGCCGGCTTGAAATCACAAAAATAATGTGCCTTTAAGTCGTCATTTCAGCGACAGATTTTTATCAGATCGCCCAAGAGCAAAGTCGATACAGTTCTCCCGAGTGGACCGCCCTTCTCCCCATTCCAGTTTTTCAGTACTGATCGTTTTCACTCACTGTGATGACTCTTCTTTTCAGAACCATGGATCCATCCTACATTATAAAAATAGACTCGTGTATGATTGTTCTCTACTGCTACAAGACAAACAAAATGAGCGTTGTGAGATCCAAGAAAAACTGCAGGAAATGTAAGTTCTTAAAACAAGTTTTTTCGCAAATTGATATATCTTATTTAGGCAAGAACTGCGTCGCTCGGATCATCCGGCTAATTGTGGACTGTGGGAAGCGATGCCCGCAATGCACCCCGAAGTGCCCCGCAACCGGAAAATTTGGTTGCCGCAACTATTTCAAGTGCAGAGGTTTAATTGCTTAAATAAACGTTTTCAACTGTCCTAAGCATTTGTTCGTTTGACAATTTACGTCTAAACTCATAAAAAGCCACTGGCGCGACAGTTTAGTCGCAGTGATAAGGCTTAGACGATAAGATTTTCATTGACTGAATTCTGGGTTCTTGACGATCCTTAGCTTTTGGGAAAGCCTTAGCTTTAAGTGTAAGCGACTACCTTATTTCAAAAATAGCTTTTCAGAGCAACTCGATCCGCTAATTGAGAAGCGGCATTTAAACAAGGCTGGGAGTCAATTGAAAACTCAGGTTGACTAAATTATTGTCCATAAATTCTCTTGAAGAGCTTAACTTTAGCAGCAAGCGTCCTTTGGACTGAAGCTTGTTTGAAGATTGTTAGTAATATTCCATTCTAATTCACCCGGATTTTTTTCAATTTAGTCTTAAAAAAGTGTAGTTTGGAAGGCTTTTGATGGCACTGTGTCGTCACAATTTTTGTTCAAGCGCTTCTCACTGAGAAGAGTGATTGATTCTGTTATCTACAGTAAAACAGAGTTTCCTTTTCATTGACAGGTACTTATCGGGATGGTTCCAAACAAAAAAGTAAAAAGCCTTAAAGAGTCGGAGGATCCGCCTATTGCTAGATGCTGTTTAAAAAGACCGGCAAACCAACGTCTCCATTAAACCATCCCATCCAACACAGCTCCTCCAATGGCACGACCCGTCAGTACCCGTCCGGCAACGTGCATCTTCGTCATCTGCGAAGCATGTGGCTCTCTTGGAAGGATCAAGGACCCGAGAACTTGCAGGGCATGTAAGATTACTACTTTTTAGTTTGATTAACTAAACTCTAAACAATTCTAGGTGAGCGCTCGGCCGCGCACTCCACACCCGTCTTCCGATTCGTCGGCCGCTGCCAGAGTCCGCGCTGTCCCGGACTCGGGAACTTCTTAGTTAAAGCCAAGAAATCTTGAATCTGTTTTTATACGTAGTCTTGTATTAAGAAATTTTGGTTTTGTATGTTGGATTCCAAAAGTAAACTTTAAGTTTTGAGCACACCTTCACCGATTTCCAAAAAATGTGATAGTCAGGCAGGTCTAAGGGTTTGAAGTAACCTTATCAATTGATGCAAAATTTGGGCAAAACTGTAAACCGGTTTGCGCCGTACAGTCTAAGCGGTCTCGAATGGAGGTGTCTCCGCTTCCACTTCAAGTTAACATCCAAGACTCAAGGTCAAAAAGACGGCGTAAAACATCCAGAATTTTTGGCAAACGCTTCAAATCGCGGCCAGTCGTTTTAAAGCAAATAGGCGGTCAAGCAGCCCTTAGCCATGACAATATATTCAGGACTTTGAAACAGAAAAAACCGCTTTAAGTCTCTTAATCCCGCGAAGAAGAAGTTAGCAACCAAGCGCCATTACTAAATCTAAAAGCTTGCTATTTTGTGGTTAAGTTGTCATAGAATTTGCAGCCCAGATCTTGGTCTTTTACAAGATTTCACAACTTGGATAAGATCGTAAGCGTTCAAGCTGATGCTTGATACCTATCCAAGGTCTTAATTAAAGCCGAAAGATTTCGTCCGGACAGTAAACACAAATTTGCTTCAATTCTCTGAAAACCTCCTTAAGCTCCACTTTTCGATTCCTGAGAATCTTAGCAATTGCTATTTACGCTCTCAAAAGTGGGTCAGTGACGATAATTGCTACAAACAAATCCTTATGACGCGATAACAAACAGAAGTGTTTAGAGCAAAATTTGCAATGAAAGAAACAGAGTTTGAGGGAAAGTTTGGGGTTCTATAAAGCATGTTTATGGTCAGTTTTAACTATTAAATATCGGTGTTCTTAACTTACGTAATAGAAGTAGGTTCTTGGGTTGTTGGGTCCAACCCATCTCACGTCTGGTTCCAAGCCGGCTGGCGGTAGAGTGGGTTCCGTAGTCCAATTCGATGGTTCTCTGGGCAATGTGTGGATTTCCTTGTAGGTTCCTTAGGCAAAGTCCTAAAATTTTGAACCGTAAACTTTGATTTTTTATTGATTTCAGAATACATTAAGGTTGCTCCTATTAATCTAGTCTTCCAAAAGTCTCAAAAGTATTCTTGCGGGTCAGCCGTCTGAGCAAACAAGTTGATAAGGCGCAAGCCTATTTGTTTAGATGGGTCCTGACCCGTTTGAAGACAAGAGATAATTATTCCGTATAGTTAACCTTTACGACCCATCACTTGTTCAAATCTATGCAATAGGCTTCGGATTCTTTAGCCCGATCTTAGAGAGTCTAAGCTTTTAACGGTTTTTGAAATTTAGTAGATCTGAAGCTTGGAACGATGAGCTCCCTATAAACACCAAAAAAGGTTTAAAGGGTTCGTCTTCAAAATTTTGGACCTTTTGCAAGTGTTGGAGGTTCAGGTCAACTTGCCTGCTTCCGCTCGATCTAGAGACAGCCACAATCCGGGAAATTTTATTTTAGATCCATCCAGCCATAACACCGATTCCGCTAGTACGGTTCCAAAGTCCAAGCCGATTTATCAGTTGCAATCTCTCAAGTTTATGTTAAGGCCTTCTCGGCAGTCTCCAAAGCAAACATCCGAGCTGCGATCAGTTCCCGTGGGCGCCGAAGAATTGCAATATCCCTTTTATCTTCTCGCTTTTCGCAAACCAAACTCCCGTTTTATCGCGCGCAGGACCAACGCGGAAGCTAAAGAAATTGGCCCGGACAAAAAATCTTTGGCCGATTCCATTTTTACTTCGTTATATGACTTTCTTTGCAACCTAGTCTTTGTGCTTTTCTAACCAAATTTCCATCCGTGATCCCAGTGGACCTATTTGCTTTGCATACACGTACGAGCAGCAGGAGTAGAAGATCCAATTTGCTGTTTGCAGATAATTCCGCCCGGGAGAGGCAGGCGAGAAACCGCCGCAATTCTCTTCTCGCCTACGTAGAAACCTCGTTGTGGGTAATCGTGATAAGCGGTTCTGGGCAATCTCGCGCTTAGGGTGGTCGCCGCTGGGCCATGATGCGGTTCCCAGCGCTACTTTCGGCGGCTAATACAGTTTACTTAGCAAGAATGTTCTCTGGTAAATTCGCTCATCCCGCCCATCTTAAACTGTATATAAGGACTTCACCTTCAGGCAAGATTAGTCAGTTGGGTCTGAGGTGCTTACCGCCTACCCAGCTGGCTGATTTCTGCCTGCCTACTCTCCATCGTCCTTCAGATTTATTGTCCGCTGTCGGAATTCTGAATTTCATGCTTCATTAGTCCTAAAAGGCTTTGCGTTTTCAACTGAGTCGATCTGAAGTCCGGATACAGCACTTCCTGTCCCTCAACGTCCATCTCATCCTTGGATATTCCGAGTTTTAGACGCGCCTTCCTCTCTTTGAGCTCATCTAAGTTTCCGACTGTTTCAGAGGTGTCCGTGAAAATGTTCAAGCTGATTTCTCTCCTCGCCGTCGTGGCCGCCGTTACTCTTTCTCTCAAAATTTGCGCCGAGGAGGATAAGGATCAATGGGAACTCATCTTTGATGGATGCAACCCCACTCCGCTCCCCTGCGTCAAGTCCACCGTCCTTCGTAAGCGGAATACCTTCAAATTCTTCTCTAATCCATCAAAATTTAGGCGAGGCATTGAAAAATGGCCCATATGGCCGCGGAGGCGTTCGCCGCTGCTGCGGAACTCAGTGCCGGATCGAAGAGATCCGCGCGTGTCCCGAAGACGATAGCCACCAGATGAAGACCGTCGTCTAGATGCCGATCCTCCAATACCCGGTTTCCGTCGCCCGCATCCGAATCCTCGTCAGACGTTAGCCCTCAACGTTAGCTTCTTCATCTTTTTGAGCTTATCTTGATGTTCTATGTGCAAAATCAACAATTGTTTCAACGAAATAAAAAGAGTTCTGGGATCCAGTTGTCTAATGGGCTTGTAAGAACTTGGAATCATGAACATGGTCTTGAGGACAGAAGAGTCTCTTTGGCACTCAAAACCAGGCATGACTTTGGACTAAAAACGGCAAGATTGCCATCTTATAGACATCATATCACAGTTGCCTGAGTTTCACGACCAGCTTACGGTACATCTGCTCTTATACATTTAATTTCCTCGTTGCGCTTAATAGCAAATCCCGGGTTCACGGATTTGTGGCTCGAGCCCGAAAAGCCGTCTACGTAGTTCTGATGACATTTGAAAGGATAACGAAGCGGTTTAAGGGGAATTAAAAAGTCAATTTTAGGTCCAGAAATCCATCCTTTCTCAGAAAATGTCGGATTATTCGAGCCATAAAATCCGTGCGTCTGCATAATCCTTGACGCGGATTATGTAGCCCTAGGAGTGCTTCGTTAATCAGAGAATCCATTTTATGAAGTGGGGTCAAAGTCCGAATCCATAAAATGCCCTCTAAATCTCCGTCTTATTAATTCTGAAAGCATCCCGAAAACCCTTAATGAAAAACCTCTACAAAGTAAATGAAACTGCGCTATTCCTCAATCTCATTCAAAATCCCAATCTTCATACTAAGGTCTTCTTCTACCATCAACCCTTCCTGCAAAAGCCAAACTAAAAAATGCACGAAACGTCCTTGAAACAGCGGTTCAGAAACAGGTTTTGGCGTCTGATTTGAACGGCGCTGACGTCTACGGTTCTCTTTAATGCGTTCAATGAATCCAAAGTCACCCAAAGACAATTTGATTAACCTTGGTCACGAATGTACTTACGTTATCGGACGGGATGCAAAAAGGGACCCAATTTTTATATTTCGATAAAAGAGATTATAAAAGCTGGTTGAAGACTCTTATCGGCGCAGTCTACTAACTTGTACTTGTGCAGACGGGGCTAGTCTGAAGTGCTTCGACGGCGTTTTTCGGTCATGTTGGGGCCATCTGTCTATTCGCGTTCTTGGTCCAAATTCGAATTCTATTTTTCTATATTTTCTGAACTACTACCAAGCAGAAATGACCCTATGACAGGCTAGAAGCAAGCTGGAGAGTTGGCTTAACCTCTCAAAGCAGGCTGACATTGTATTAAATTGCAGGTCTTGTCGGTTTCCACTTGAAGCTTTTAGTTCTAACGGATTTGCACGACTTCCTGACTTCCTGAGGGCTAAAATAGTCAAACGGGTTTACGCCGCTCCAAGTTCATCGAACCTTCATTGGTTCCTACGCTCTTCGATTTTGATAAATCCACGCCGCGAATGTTATAACTAACCGAAAAGGCCTTGATTTTCGTTCCCGAGCGCACGAACGCGGAATTCCGCTTTTGATCGAGGCATCCGTCTCTGTCGAAAACCGAAAAAGCCGGTAAAATCCAAACCTGTTTGGTAGGAACGGATATGGGTTCAACGAACCCAGAGAGACTGGGTGAGAATGCGAATTTCAATGAAACGTAGAAGCGACTTTTCGCAACCTTAATTTTGGTTTTGATGCTTCGGAAGCAGAGTTTCGGTTTTGACAGCTCTAGTCGTCCCAATCTGCAATCAAAACAGATTTGGACGGCAGTCAGATAGGTGATCAAAGTGATCTCTGGCGCGAAATCTAAGAGCTGTCTTGCACGTGCACTTCGTGATAAGTAGATCATCACATTCTAGGCAAACATGGACTATTGGATCGGCGCTTTTGGTCTAAAAACAGGTCTTAATCCTAACGTACAAAAGCGCTTGAGCAGTCTTTTGTGCCAGCGTTAGTCCTTGTTCGTAGACTGACTTTATCAGCACCGCTGGTCATTCATCGAAAACACCGTAAAGGGTCACGAGAAAGATCCATCACAAAATACACCTTTATCAGCGTCGGAACGTAGACAAATCTTGTTTGGACTTGTCCGCGAAAGCACGTATGCAGACGCCATTATCATCTTTAGTGCTTGATAGCGAGCAAAACAGATCGGGAAAGCCGTAGGTCCGCTTCCTTGTCTTAGCTGAGGTATTTGATCAAAACCCAAATGTTAGTCTTAACACCGTCCGGAGTCGCCGTCCAAAGTTTTGAACACTCTTAAAACGGGCTCGCCGTTAATCCGCAAATTTCGTTTGTGGCTAGGTTTTGCGTTAGCTCTAGAGCTGCCAGCTCTCATTAAAAAGACTGTCCGTAGTCTCAGAATCAAACTTAGAGTCGCTTCTTTGTTTAATCGGAATTCGCAAACGAACCAGTCTTTATAGATTCGTTGAACCCATCTCCGTTCCTACCAGACAGTTTTAGCTTTCTCGGCAGTTTTCGGCTTTTGACAGAGACGGATGCCTCGATCAAAGTCGGAATTTCGCATTTGCCCGTTCGAGAACGAAAGTCAAGGCCGATTAAATTAGTTGCGAACAGTCACGACGCAGTTTCATTGAAACCGAAGAGCGTAGGAACCTCTGAGGGTTCGATGAACCCGGAGCAGCGCAAACCAGTTTGGCAAAAATAGCCCAACGCACTTTTAAGGTTGTGTTTTAGACGGGAATCGGTTAGTAAAACGAGCGAATCTTTAGAGATTTAGATAAGGTCTTAATTGGGAAGTTAACTCTGAAAGTTTTCGAGTCCTCAAGTTCTTGGCTTCTTGGCTTCGGATGCTTTTCTAAGACTTATAAATTCGAGGTTTTCTCTTCTTTTCGGATCTCAAACACCACTTTGTTTTGCAGAATTTTAACCTTTATTTGCGCACGGAATGGAACTCGCGCAAACATGTTTATGTCCTGAGAATCACCTGCAAAACATCTCGGACACTCGAGGGAATTAACTCACGAGTTCTCCACCTCGTCTTTCCGCACGTATCCTACCGTATAAATCATGGGAGCAATTAATCTCCGACCAGCTCTCTTTGTGCCTACGCTCTCAAGATTGGCCAATCGGAATGCTCATAAGACCAAACTTGCAAATGCGGCTATAATCCGTGCCATGAGGATTAGCGAAAAGGCCGCTGGTCGACGATTATTAGAAAGGGTTCATCGACCGTGTAGGTAGGCTGATCGCCAAACTTTTGCAAAGCTAAGGATTATCTGAGCGCTTAGAATACGGTAGAAAGAAAACCTCAAACAAACAGGGACACGCCGACATCCATTAGATGGATTTCAAAACCAGGGGGACAGTGTGAAAATCAGTATGGCAGGAAATCGCTCTTTGAACAAAAGGGTCTCAAAGGAAGAACAAAGCTGGTCGAAAAACGTTGTCGACAATGCGAGGTTCTTTAGACTTTAATGCTTTTTGTTTTTTTGTACATATTTGAAACAGGAAATGACCAAAAAGAAGTTGAAAGAGGCTAAGAAACTGCTGTCTTTTTGCTCGAAACTGTTTTTTGAAAACTACGGGTTGCCTCGATCGCTCGAGCGAGTCCTTGGTCCGTTGGCAAACAAGACGAAGTGGTGATCGGAACAGTTCAAGACCCACACATTGGCCCAATGAACGAGTCAGACTCAGCACGTCTCTGCTTCTAACCAAAACTCTCACTCAGAGTCAATCCGGATTTAAGATAAACCCAGCGATCGGCTTTTGGGCTTGCTGACAAGAACAACAAAACCAGAGAAAGAGCATCTGACGGAATGTTGTATGTTTTACTCAGAGTTACAAGCGGAAATTGACAAGGAAGATAAGAGACAACTAAGAAAGGTACGTTTTCAAGCGTTTGTAAACGTTGAACCAAGCTTGAACCGGCTCGAAGTGCACCTGGCCCTTGTATCAAAGCTTGTCGCGCTCAAATCTTTGCTCAAGTCCATTACTTTTGTCTACATTCAGATTCAAAGTAGTCATTTCTCTTTCATATTTTGGCAGAAAAGCTAGCTTTTGAGCTTCTGCAGTCAAAGAGATCTGAAAGCATACCCTAGGCGTGCTTGGTCTTACTGTCAAAACAACAAGACTAGACGAGAAAAGTGTTTCCAGGTCCAATGGTAGGGTTGTTTTGCTGTTTTTGCAAAGAGGAACGGCGCCGAAAGACTAGTTTTCGCAGACTGAAGCGACTTGTTTGACCAACAAACAGACTACTGTGGTTGGCTTTGAGGGTTTCGAAGTTTCAGAGAATGAGAACTGAATCGACAGAAACAGATTTAGCTTGAAACCACGTTGAAATTTAACGTACAGGTCTTTTAAACCTGTTTAGACCTCAGCAGGCCTGCATAACTGTTTCATCTAGAAGTTTCTAAGATTCTCAATCATGCCTAAGGGTTACCGGCTTGCTCGGGTAACACTGTCTACATTACGAGACTCTCAAAACCCGACTGTTCAGCGACGCAATTTGGTCAAAAAGCTGTTCTTCGCACCCAGCACAGGTCAACCTGAACTGTGAACCGGACCTAGTCCTTTATGGTTCCGTCCTTCTCTGTCAGTTGATTGCCTTATCTCCTCCAGTCAGCCCATACCTCTCCAAAACCGTTCTCCTCGCTTCTTCCATCGACCCGAACTTTGCCTACTTTGCATTTCTTTGCCTGCACGTCTCTTTTTCCTATTGATTGCCCTGCTCGCTCCGGCCAACCACGACCGGTGCCTCGCAAGCGGTGCCAGCCGGTGCCGGCTCGAAGTGCTGAACGCTGGATGGATAGATGGAAGGACGCCGCCACGTCGGCGCAGCGGAGAGCGCAAAAGTCAGAAACGCGGACTACAGACTCTGTTACATTCGATGACGTAAAAAGTCAATAAAAAGAGACGATGCAGACAGGAAAATGAGGGATCGGCACATTTGGGAAGCGGTTATTCTAAACCCCAAAAGACTTTAAAGGTCAAGGAGAGTGCTGCGAATTTGAGAAACCGCTAGCTTCACACAAAAATGTCCAAAACTGAGTCGAAACTTGTTGGAAGTACCAAAGGAGTCTGCAAGCAGGGGTTGTTGAACCCGTATAATGCCCAATAATTCAAGACCAGGCATCCTCTGTGTCCTGTCAAACCAGCTTTGAGCCATTCACTCGACCAAATCCGCGTTCAAAAACGATTTGTTCATCTGGTTTAGGGAAAACAAAGACACATTAGAAACACGCATTAAGGGCTCCGTATCACTCAGTAAAAGAATTAAGCTCTTGTCTAACCGGTAACTGTTGTTCGGTACAAAATCCAACAGATCCAAGGGCCTTTCTTGGGTCAGTGTCGTTAGCTCAAAGCTTAAGTGCCACTGGAAACAGTTTCAAACTTTCCCGACGCTTCTAATTTGTGCTCAAAACTGGCTTTTTGGGATTTCGGGCAGTCCTTAAAGCAAACAAAGCTCCGATTCAACCAAAGTTCTGACGAGATTTGCCCTTGTTCAAGGCAATTCTGAGAGATGGCTGAAGCTGATTTGAGCGGCAGTAGATCGAATTCGAATTTCCGCTAAGACTCACTAATGAAACCGGTTTAAAAACGGCGCAGTTCAGCTCTTGTCAATTTTTCAAATTTCTACTCAAAATAAGGTCCTTGAAGAGTTCTTTCGTGTTCTCAATTGTGCTTTCAAGCTCGTCACTTACAGACACTTGAAATTCTTGAACCTGCGTTTTCCTCGGTTCCCAGATTTCTGAGAACCACTCAGCGTTTCCAGTTCTTGCAATAAATTGCACCCAAATCGTATTTCAGCTGTTTCTTTAACGACTTCTTTGCATCTGCCACTCATTATTTATGCTTGATTTTCCGTATATCGGGCGAATTCTCAAGAGTGTATGAGTGTCTGTGTTATACTCTGCAAACCAGCGCCGCAAGGCCTCTGTGAACCCGGAAGTGCCTCCGCCATCGAGCAAAGGACGGCGAGCAAGCGCACCGAACGCCAAGCGCCCCGACGACGGCGCAGGACCGATCGATTTGCCGACGAACCGAGGCAGAGAACGACCATGGGTCGTAAGAGAAGGAGAGCACGGTGGCGCGATCCGGCTCCTCCAACCGCCGAGAAGCCGATGCGCCGCTGAGCGACCAAGCCGAGGCGCTTGGGAAAAAAGGCAGCGCACGTGAACTACATGCGGACTACACATGCGGAAAAAGCGAGCAGCTGGCAGCGTGGGGGTGGTGTAGAACGCAAAAAACAGCGAACAGAGGGAAGCTGGTAAACAACGGGAAAAAACAAGGAAATTTGAGAAGCAAAGCTGTCTACAGTAGTCTGAGGAAAAAGCGCGTCATGTCAACTTCCACATAATACTTTAGTCTTTTCAATAATATCGAATTTGTTTAAAAACTAGACTTTTGACGTGTCCTTGATCAGGAAGAGTTCTGGACTCTTCAGATCACCAAACGTTGCCAAGCAAACTTCTCAATGTCCTCAAAAATGGTTCTCTTACTTAAACCGACTTCAAACCAAGCATTTTACCGCAAAGCGCAGGAAAGTTCGTGTCGGGACCGGGCACTAGAATGAGACTTCGTTCATTTTTACCATTTTTACAACAGTTTTCTAAGCACTTTAAATTCTGGGTGAGTTACTAAAGGGTATACGAAGACCTGCACTGAGGTACAATTCTACTGAGACCAAACAGTCCATACAAACAGCGCATTGCAGGCTTTCTTAGCAGGGCTTGGCTAGAAAACGACTTTCTCTCTGTTTGTAGCAGGTTTGAGCCAGTGATAATAATGAGTTTGCAACTCGAGTTAAAACTCGAGTTTCAAACTCGAGTTTCGTAAACTCAAAACTCAACTCAAATAAAATTTTGAATTTTGAGCAAACTCAAAACTCAAACTCATAAATCTTTCGGGTTTTTGAGTTAACTCAAAACTCAAACTCAAATTTATTTTAGAATTTTGAGTTTTGAGTTATTTT
>KN167287.1:106872-118156 GCA_000757745.1 Steinernema scapterisci
TGCTGTGAAAATGAGTGAAAGCGTATTGCCACCACTATTTTCTTGGCTATTTTTACGCGATTTTAAACAAAACATTGAAGTTTAGGCAAAACTCAAGTTGAAACTTGAGCTCCAAACTCGAGTTTCGTAAACTCAAAACTCAAACTCAAATGAAACTTTGAATTTCGAGTTAGCTCAAAACTCAAGCTCAAAAAGATTTCGGGTTTTTGAGTTAACTCAAAACTCGAACTCATTATAATTTTGGAATTTTGAGTTACCCAAAACTCAAACTCGAAATAAATTTAATTTGAGTTCACATCACTGGTTTTGTCTTTGAGATATAAGCGAATTGCTTATTGGAGAATTGCGTGGTTAAGCTTCCCATACCTGATAGATCCGCAATTCCCTTAACCGATCAGCCAGATTTAGCGATTTTGAATCTTAAAGGTCAGTTTTGATCTAAAGTTATGACTCAGACCTGGTTCAAAGACTATTTCAGATCATTGAAAGCAAGGTTTCAACGAATATAAACGTATCCAAGTCAAGTTTATCCAAGTCATTCGAGCATTACGTGGAAATCGGCTTAAGCGTCTCTTCCTCCTTGTATGGACGTATCCATGTAAAGCTAACACGTTGCTTTCAAAGTTCGCTCGATGGAGTCTGCCTTCTGAACTTCCCCTTTCAAACCCGTCAAGCAAAATCACTATTAAATCAAGAGTCAGAGCTATATGGAGCGGAGATCGATGTAATCTGCTATTGGGCTGCTAACTCAACGGCCGTTGAAGTTTCCCGATAGTAAGTACAGTCATTTGTGGACTTTTGTGGACTTGTGGATTTTTACTTTCCAGCAACCCCAAAAGCGATAAAAAATTAAGTGAAGCACAAGAAAGGAACAACGTGTTTAAGCCTGCACAACGGCTTATTGGCACAATCGGTGTTGCTTCCATTTCGTTGACGGAAAAGCGACGCACTGCTACGATGAATTTACATAGATCAGCGTAGAACGTGTTCTCAGAAAGTAAGTTTTGGGTTGCCTGAAGTTATGAAGAAGGTAAGAAGAAGATCTTGCTGCAAATCTACACCTTAGGGTTTACAGGCATCATGCGTTTATCCAAGATTGAGCTTTGAAGACAGCATTTCAAAGGTACGGTAACTCAAAAGTACGTTTGTAAATCAAATTTTTATCTTGCAGTACCGCTGATACTACGAAAATCGAGATAATGTCCTCAAGACATCAATGCGACGACCTGGCGATTCAGTTCACGATTGCCAAACCTTGAACACTACAAAAGAGTCCAGCGATGTATTATGTCTGTGTGCATAAAGCCTTTCATTGTCCGAAATTACAACTTCTGGGTTTTTGGTTCAAGCTGCTAAGATTAGCTTGGGATGGATCCTTATCCACCCAAATGAGCCACAAATCTAACTGTCCCCAGGTCGACGTCATCTAATCCTGCCCTAGTTCCGTACGTGATCCTCCCGCGTCCTGATCTCTATCGGGATCGTCGTCCATCAGGTCTCCCTCGTCATCAACAATGACTTGCCCGGCAAACGTGAGAACTACACCCATCGGTAAGCGTTCCCCTTGCCCAGATTCTAGCCCCTAACCCAAGTCTATTTCTGCTTGTAGGCATTCAGCCAATCTCCTTTGTGTTTAGCCAAGACTATCAAGAGTCTTGACCCAAAGCCTAAACTCGATCTTATGACTCACCCATACCCAAGCCCATCTACCCTGTTCTAAGCCACGATACGACTGTCCCAAACGAACCCCAAGATTCCACATCAGCTTTACTCGGTTTCACTTAAAAATACGCAAATCGACAAGCTCCAAGTGGTCAAGCACGGTATGGACAGCTTGGGATAGGTCCTTACCTACCCAAACGGCCCTCCAAATCCCTATATTCCCAATCCGGAATGACGTTCTCATGCGCGAGCTAAGTATGGGATGCTCCCGCGTCCTGATCTCTACCGGAATCAGCGTCCAGTAGGTCTCCCTCGTCATCAACTATGACGTGCCGGCAAGCCTGAAAACTACATTCATCGGTAAGCCTTCCCCTCGCCCAGATTCTGACTTCTAAACCCAAGCCTATTTCAACTTGTCGGCATCCAGTGTTTACGATCAAGAGTTATGACCCAAAGCCTAAACTCGAACTTATGACTCGCCCATGCCCAAGCCCATCTATCCTGTTCCAATCCACGATACGACTGTCCCAAACGCTCCCCAAGATTCCACATCAGCTTTACTCGGTTTCACTTCAAAATACGCAAATCGACAAGTCCAAAACAACAACATTTTTATCTTAGATCGGGAAATAACTCTCAGCGTAACAAAACCTTGTCACTCTTGTGAACAGAAACAATATCAAAAGTAACGATCAGCAAGCACACTTCCTGAGAAATTAGTGTTAGACCGCTTAGAGGAGGTCAGCAATATCCTCGGGCATCTCCTCGATCTGCGTGGTGTAGAAGGTCTCAATGTCGCGCATGACGCGGAGGTCGTTGTTGGTGACGAAGTTGATGGCGACACCCTTGCGACCGAAACGACCCGAGCGACCGATACTAGAATTGGGGGGTTGGGTTAGGAATGCAGGCTTGAGCCAAGCTTACCGATGGATGTAGTTCTCACGCTTGCCGGGCAAGTCGTAGTTGATGACGAGGGAGACCTGCTGGACGTCGATACCACGGGCCAAGAGGTCGGTAGAGATCAGGACGCGGGAGGATCCCGAACGGAACTCGCGCATGATAACGTCACGCTCCGATTGTTCCATTTCTCCGTGCTGGAATAGGATCGGTTTAGGGGGGTTTCGGACTCAGTCTTAAGCTTGGCCTATAGCCTATCCCTAGATCCCTAGATCCTCAGATCTCTAAGCCCCAAGACTCACCATGCACGAAACAGTGAACTGCTGGTCAATCATCTGACGGTTGAGTTCTTCGACCTTCCTGCGGGTGTTGCAGAAGATAACGGCCTGGGTGATGTTGACAGTCTCGTAAAGGTCGACCAGGGTGTCGAACTTGTAACGCTGAAAGGCTCCAAAGTTAAGAATCGGACCGAAGAGCCGAAGAACTCACCTCATGCTCGATGAGGATGTAGAACTGACGAATACCTTCGAGGGTCAGCTCCTCCTTCTTGACGAGGATCTTGATGGGATCCTGCATGAAGCGCGAGGTGACGTCGAGGACCTCAGCGGGCATGGTAGCCGAGAGAAGGACGACCTGGACGTCTTGGGGAAGGCTCTTGAAGGTGTCGTAGATCTGTTCCTTGAATCCGCGCGAGAGCATCTCGTCAGCCTCGTCGAGGACGAACATCTTGATGTTGTCGGTCTGGAGCGCCTGGCGCTTGATCATATCGTTGACACGGCCGGGGGTTCCGACGACGACCTGAACGCCCTGTTCCAGCTTGCGCTGGTCGTCACGGACGTTGGTGCCTCCGATGCAGGCGTGCACGTTGACGTTCATGAAATCGCCGAGGGCGCACATGACGATCTGGATCTGCTGCGCCAATTCACGGGTGGGGGCCATGACGAGCGCCTGCACGGTCGGGTTGGTCTCGTCGATGCGCTGAAGCACGGAAACCGAGAACGTGGCGGTCTTTCCGGTTCCGGACTGGGCCTGAGCGATGACGTCGCGCTCTCCGCAGCACGGGACAATAGCGCGCTGCTGGATGGCCGACGGCTTTTCGAAACCGAAGGCGTAGATTCCACGCAGGAGTGCCTCCTTCAGGCCCATGTCGTCGAAGGTCTCGACGACCTGGTCGAAGTTGCCCTCGATGACGCCATCGATGTTGCCGCAGGGGTCTTCAGCGTTCACGTTGCTAGAATCAGCCATGATTGGAGGAGGGAAGAGAAGAGAGGAGGAAGTTCAAGTTTAGATCCCAGTGGGGAACTGAGGTTGGGAACGAATTCAGAGAGTTATATGCACGTTGCTAGTTCCGTGCGATGCGCGATTTCGACACTTTCGGGGTGCGAGCGAGCGAGCGGGAAAGCGACGCGGTTGCGAAAGCTCCGACGTTCGGTCGGGACGAGGATTGGTGTTTTGGGGTCAAGAGAAATGAGGTGCAGGCTTCGCGATCAATAGATTCTTAGGGACTCAGAGATGCTGAAAATGCTAATTTTGGTTTAGTTTGGTAAAGTAGGACTTAAGATCTTTGCGCTCTATGAAGCTTAAAAGCTTGAAAACAGTCATTTCGGCGCTTAGGTCACGTTCCTAGCGTCTTGGCGCTTAGATCTTAGGCCAATGACCTTAAGAACTACCTCTTGAATTTGCCGATTTTGCCAAGAATGACATTAGAATCACATCCAGCTGAATCACGCTTAGATTCCGCCAGTTTCCGGTCTCAGGGAGGTCTGAACAGGGATGACTAAGGCCTGAATCGTTGAGCCAGGGTATCCCAAAAGCCTCAAAACGGCCTCAAAATCTCAGTTCTTGACCTCATCTGAAACTCCAACAAATGGCCTTAAGTTCAAACCGCTAAAACCTGCTCAAAGCTTCAAGTTTTCAGCCTGCACCCTAAACCTTAAACTCTAAAACTTAGTTCCTAAACGTACACGCCTAATCCCACCCCAAACTGGCCCCCCTAATCCCCATATCGTAACCCAACAGGTCCCCCAATCTCCGTTCCCCAATTCCCCCTATGGCGAAATGATAAGCCCCGTTGCGAAATCACCAATTCCTGACTTTTGCACTTTTATCGCACTTTGCAACCTTATCATTTTGAGCCGAAAAACCTTAATTTTTGGTCCCAGAAGCCTCAAAACCTCCCCTAAGGCAGTTTTGATCAGATTCCAGAATCCCGGAAATCAAAAGGTATAAGTAGATCTAAGATCGCGAAATGAAACTTACTGGTCATCAGTCATACTAGGGAAAGCGAAACCAGAGAAAACTGGGTTTTGAAGCGAAGTTAGAAGGTTGGGTTTAACGGTTTTGGTACCGTTACAGCTGTTGTTGAAATCCGGGAACGTGGATTTCACACAAAAATGAGTCGAGCGACGCGAAAACGTCCAATACAACTGTGTCGCGCGACGCGCCGCACCGTAGCCATTCTCCCAGGCTCCCGCCGCGATTGACACAGTAGGTGCAGGCTGCGCGGCAAGTGTTTGAAACTGCTCTTTGCGGACTGGTCGTTGGTGGGGACTAAAGCTCGGAGGTTCGTCCTTGTGTCCATATCTGACTTCACATCATAAAATCCTTATTTCCTAGTTAGAGTTTGAGTTGTCTCGTGCAGGCTACAGTATCCGGTGCAGGCTAACAAAGTTTATTTACTAAAAATCTTAAAATGGAGCATTTAAGCAAAGCGGTTGAGAGGTGTTAAGTCTTCTTGGGAACGCGTTTGGCGGGGTTGTCCTTGGTGCAGCTTCGGTTGTGGATCGCGAGTCGGTCTGGGTTGAAAGACCGGTTACAGAACTTGCATTGGACCAGGGCGTCCTGGGCTGTTTGCCACGCTGCCTCGTTGGTTTTCTCGATGTCGACTTTGCCGTCTTCTGAAATGGTCATTTGTAGATTTGGGGAGGTTCTCGGAGTTTCAGGGATCGATGGGTTGGGAAGCCGGAGCTATCTGAGGCTCAGGAATCTTAGGTCATGATCCGGGGCTGCCCTGCTAGGCTCCCTGTCCAGAACCGCTCCTGTGCCCAAACTAAGTCCTTCACGGTCAAATAGCCAAATTAGAATTCGCCGGAAAAGCCATAATTTGATCGATTTAGCCAGGTGGAGGCACTGAGCCGAGGTGGAGGCACGTGGTCCAGCTTCACGAGGTCTTGCCAGTCCCAGCTAACCCATCCCTTCCGTATCCAACCCAGCCTGGCCAAACCCAGGACTCCGAAACCTGTCCCAAACGTCACAAACCCCTCAGTTCACACACAGTCCTGTTATTCCCATTCCTGACACCACTAATCCCCTTCTCCATCTTTGCCCCCCACTCTCTCCCAACCCCCAATCCCCACAAACCTGTTGTCACAATCTCCGGCTTCCGCGGCAACGGCCTCCTCTGACTCTTCGGCAACTTCGCCTGTTCTCTCTCGAACTTCACCACACAGTTCGGGATGTGAATCTCGATGCTCTTAGACCCAAACTGCCGTCCGCAAATGTAGCAAAATACAGTCGGCGCCGGTCGAGTCGCTCGAGGGGGTCCAGGCGTCAGATGGTCCTAAACGGGGGCAATTAGATCGATCAATAGGCAACGACGACCAAAGACCCAAAGGGCCACTTACCATTTCGAGGCGCCTCGCTCTCAGGTCGCTTGTTGCTTGAGTGGCTTGGCGGGCGCTTGGCGGCTAGCTGCCAGCGGCCAGAGCAGCTGACAATTGTGGGTTTTCCCTGACAACCGGCAGCGCCGTCGTGAGTCTTAATAATTTATGCTTGCGCAACTCCTTCTCGCGCAGCCAGGCGGCTACGGTCGGAGACGGGGAGAGCTGAGACGAGCTAAAGTGTTAAGGAGCGGTTGAGGGAAAAGAGAGAAAAGACGAAAACAACAGCGATATTTACACATAAGGGAGATGCGGGGAACGCTGGTTGTTAGGCTGTGGGAGCGGGGGGATCATAATAATAACACGAGCCATGTCTTTGTTGGGGAAGAGGCCAGAAAGGAGGCCAGTTCTTGGGGTGAATTGAGTTGGTTTTGGGGTCGATTTAAGGTATCGAACGGCAAGATTCTAGCCTAGAGGACAGCCCCTGAAATCGGGAAAATGAGACCCTTAGGGCACCGATAAATCCATGAAGGTTGGCGTGAAAGACGTGATTCCTATGATGTCTTGTTATCCCAGAGAAAATCTGGCCGATTCCCAAGTCGAGATTGAGGTTCTTGGTTTAGGAGCTCAGGACCTAAGAACATCGAGGAATCCAGGGAGGTAGCCCTGAAAGACGTGATTCTCTTGGACTCTTGTCATCCCAGAGGCAAGCTGGCCGATTCCATAGCCGAGATCAAGGCCCTTGGCTCAGAGTTAGAGTCCATGCCCAAGGTTGGGGTACTTGGCTTGGCTGACCAGGAACTTCCTGTGTTCACATTCAAGCTCCGACATCAAATCCTTGGTCTTCTATAACTAAAGCAGCCCTGGAGGGAGATAAAAGCCGGGATGGTGTCGAGATTGAGCTCCGCAAACTCGAGAGATCCAGAGCTCAAGAACACCTTCATCTGGACTCTTATTTCAGATAGTCCCTAACCGTCTCTATCGCCAAGGTTGAGGTTCTTGGCTCCATGAATCCATGGAGGTCGGCATGAAAGACGTAATTCCTCTAATGTCTTGTTATCCCAGAGGCAAGCTGGCCGATTCCCAAGTCGATATCAAGGTCCTTGGCTTAGGGTTAGAGTCCGTACCCAAGGTTGGGGTACTTGGCTTGGCTGACCAGGAGCTTCCTGCGTTCACATTCTAGGTCCGGCATCAAATCTTTGGTCTTCTGAGAACTGAGAAGCCCTCGAGGGATACCTTGCAAATGCCCAAGAACACCGAGAACTCCTGGAAGGGCGCCATGAAAAGCGTTATCTCAGAGAGTCCTTAATCGTCTCTATCGCCAAGTTTGAAGTCTTTGGCTTAGGATCAGATCCATAGGATACAGGCGCACCTCCTCAAGCTCAAATCTGCGGTCCCAAATCCCGAAATTAAATAAAATGTATTCAAAATGCCGCAAAACCAAAACTTATATGTACACTTAGAACAACAGTATGTACAAGACATAACTCTTAAGTCATATTTACAATCTCTGAGATTCGCCTATTTCCTTCTTCTAGCTTACTGGAACAGCTCCGCCATAAAAACGTCCAATTTGAACACGTTGAACATCTTCGTCAGCATGATGTCGTCGCTTCTCACCGCCACCGCTTTCTGGAAGCCGCCCTGATTAGCCAACGCTATCCTAAGTCTCCTTACCTCAGTCAAGCTCACCAGCTTCATCAACTCGCTGACTCTCGACACGAAATTGTCAATTTTGCACTCAAACTTGTAATAGTGGAAGAGTTCGTCGTGCAGGCGTCGACACATCTCCTTAGCTAAGTGCAGGGTGTCCGGGGTCAGCTGGGCGGCTTCCTCAGAATCTGAAACAGGGCTTAAGAGGAGATCTAAGAATCCGAAATTTTACCGTCGGGAATCGACCACAACATGAGTCCGGTGACGTACATCAACTCCACCTCCGAAGGCTCTAACAGCTTCATAGGGTTCATCATGGCCTTGGTGCAGAAAGTCGTCCATGGTCGGCAGATCCTAAAGACGCCAAACGTTAGCCTCAAACCCTTTTTCAAAGGGTTACCCTTGCATTTTCTTTTCGCTCATGTCGCTCATCTCCGGCGGCACCTCGTAACGGATATGCTCCACGTCGATGATCTCCCCGCTGCACATCACCAGTTTCGTGTCGTTCAGCTCTGTTCCCAGGACTCGGTAGGTCTCGTAGGCGCGTTCCATGATCAGGAAGTTGATCCAGAAGTGTTTGAAGATGATAGTTTTGTCGTGGGTTGGGAGGGTACGGTAGCAGTCGTCCGCGGTGATCATGTCGGCGATCAGTTCCATCTCGCAGCGGTTCATCTTCATCCAGTCGACTAGGTTGAAGGTCTGAAAGAGGGGCTTTGATCTCTCGAAAGCCGTTAGAATCCTTACGTGGACATGTCTGTAGGTCCTCTTCCTGGCCAGCACCAGATACTCATCCAGGAACTCGGTGGTATCGTCCAACTTGAAGTAAGTCTCGTCTCTCTTCTCCACCAGCCTCCTATACGCCAACGACAGCCTCGTCATCGTAGGCCTCGCCGAGGGAAAGTGCGAAAACGCGAGCGTGTCGTCCTTCTTCATCAGGATGTTGATAACCACGTTCTTGGCGTCCGCGTTCTCCGTCGACGACGTCGGACTATGGGCATCGCTCCAGTACTCGAAATGCGAAGTCGTGGAACTGACTTCGTGGGTCTCGTAGGTGATCAGAGGCTGCTCGATGTGAAGAGGCACGGAGGTGGCAGGTGGAGGAATCGGGTTACTGTAGGCGGCGTCGTTGAGGGATTGGTGTCTTGAGCGGATCGATATAGATTCGACTTTTTTGGAAAGTCCCTTTTCGGAAGACTCGCTGGAGACGCGACGCTGGCTTCGTGGGGTTGGGGCGTAGGCTGGCACGCGGGGGCTTTGGACGACTGCAAAGTGGGGGTAATTAGGGGAAGAGGGAATTTGAGAGTTGGGGTTTTGGAATAGGGGAATCGGGGAGGATGGTTTCAGGTCGATTTCAGGGCCAAACTATCCCCTAAGATCTGAGCTCAGCAAGTCCACTTAAGCCTGGAGATCTGAACCTTCCTAAGAGACCCTTGTATCCCAGTCTTCAGCCCTTCCTATGTCGCCCAGAGGAGTCCCAAGGTTCCCAGTAGCCTCCAATGAACCCGATCGTGTCAACAGCACCCAAGTTCGTTAAAAGTGCACCCATAAAGACTGTCAAACCTAAGGAGAATGACGTTAATAACCCTGCCCGGGAACGTTTGCGATCATTGGTGCTAATGTGGTTCCTACAGTGTATCCTCGTGACTTTCAAAGTCACAACTGATCACGGAAGTGGTCTGAAACGTGTCCGTTCCGTGCCAAGGTCACGGATTCTAAGAACCCGGAAATCCAAGCTCAATTCCTTAAATTTGCCATCTTCCGTCCCACCAAAACCCAGACAAAAACAGTCTTTAGGATCCTCGTTTCTCTGTTTTTCCGCTCCCCTGACCCAATCACCACTAATCGACTGTCCCAATGTTGACAGTCTCTCAAGGCTGTTCTCTTAGATCGGCCTTTTCGCCTACATTGCTCCCCCAAGGCAGACCGTAAACAGTCAATCTGTCACACCAGACCACGTTCTAGTTGCCCTTAAACATTAGCCGTACTTTTGTTTTCGATTTTGGATTTTATAGGGGGAATCGGGAGTGTTTCGTGGTCTGGGCAGGGTCCTAGGATACGTAGATTCTAAGACTTACCGTTTGGGTTCATGCCAACGCGGTAGCACTTCTTCAGCCTGCACGAGCGGCACATACATCGGAGGGCTGAAACAAGGGTAATCGTTAATTGGGAGTTTGGGGTTAAGGGGGCTTTAGCGCCGGTTCGAGGTTTGGCGAAATGGCGCAGTTGGTAGCAGCCTAGATTGGCAAACAGGAGGCCAAGGGTTCGAACCCTTTCAGGCGCTTTCAAGGCGAGGCGCTTAAGCGATTAGGGTAAAAGGTCGACCTCGGATGTTTTTGCGCTCTCTTCTCTCTCAAAGTGCTTTTGCGCAAGCGCAGCGATATTTTGAAGGCCGAACCGTGAGATTGGCGATCGTTTGGGTTTGATAAGCGCGAAGAGAAGATGAAAGCAGATTGCGGTCAAATCGATCGGCATCTCCGTCGTCTCCGTCGCCGCCGCCGTGTTCTTAGGAACGCCGTTCAGAATTTTCTGATTCCGATTGGCAGCTGCAGAAGAAGGAAAAAGTCGCAATTGAGCAAAAGAAAGCGTCGGGGACGAAGAACCGGTCTTCCCTTCCACAAGGGCGCCGCCGTTCTCGATATGGTTGCGCGGATGGGACTTGGCGAAAAGTTGGATGGGGGAAACCGACCTTTGTTCACTTCGCAATTGTCGTCGTATCGGCAGATGTATTTCATTTTCCGGGCGATTGTGCGGCGGAAGAACGCGGCACAGGCTCTGGAATCGGGGGATTATGATTTAAGGTTCAAGTGCCTTTCAGGGTATAGAGAACTTGATTGAATATGGCAAGATTGGCTCAGTAGCAGATTGGTAAGCCTCTAGATCACCAAACAGAGAGCTCAGGTTCGAATCCGGCTACGTGCCATCAATTTTTTGACAACTTTTTAAGCTTTTAACGGTTTCCTTAAGATCCTAAAACCCTCTTACCTGCAAACCTCAGCCCCAAAATGCTGACCACCAGACTTATCGCCACACACGAGGCACAGAAACGTTTGCTGCGTTGGCATCGCTGCTGCACAGTTTCTTCTTCCTTGGTTCCGCGGAATGGTTTCTGCAAAACGAGAAAAGTTTTTGACGATCGAAGGGCACACGCACGCGGGGAGTGTGGAGAACACGCGATAAGACGCGAAGGGAATGCCCCCTGATCGGCTGCTGCTGGTGGGGAAGTGGAGGAGGAGGGCGAAACGAGAATCGATGGGAGTTGCTTTCGATTCTGCTCCTGCTGACGCTGGCAGCCTTGACCTTCGGTTCGCTCACGTGGTCAGCGCGGAGCGTCAATTCGCGGGCGGAGCGCGGCGGAAGGAAAGTGGGAGGATTAGGATATCCCTGGGTCGTCAAGGTCACGAGCGATCTTAGAACGGGAAACCCTAAATTAAGAACCCAAATCAAACCCAAAAAAGTCCAAAAACGAAGGATTC
>KN167287.1:121068-138144 GCA_000757745.1 Steinernema scapterisci
GAGCACTTGTAGTCATCAAGTGTCTTCATCTTTGTTAGCAAACTAAGTTTTTGTGCCTTTTAAAGCTTATCGACTTCAAACCCTTCAAATTTGCCGCAGCGCAAGTTCTCGCGTCAGGATCCCAATCGCACTGGAAAGCGCCGTCCTTCAAGAACTAAAAGGCGTTTGAATTTAAATCTTTCGCGCTTTTTCTTCCAAGTGACTTATAAGCGTTTTCGCGTCGAGAGTTCGGCACTACTGGAATCCAAAGTTCTCAGTTCTATGAATCTGCTGAAGCAAGCTTGAACACGTTTGAATTGCTAGAAGTTTAGTCCAGACCCTTACAGCGACAATCTTTCACATCTGTCTGGGCTCGTCCAATTTACACCTAGACGTAATCAACTTTTTGGCTCTACTTTAACTTTTCTCCTCAGCGCTTATAGTTGATTACTAATGCCTTATCTAAGGACTATGCGCAGCGAACCGTTTGACCGTGTCTCACAGTAATCTCCTGCCTCTCTTGCGCCGGTGTCGCCGCCAAAACCACCTATTCGCGTTGTTTTGGGCTTTAACCCTTGCCGATGACCTCTTGGCGCGTCGCCAATTGGCGCAATACCGCTTTTCCACTAGCAAGCTAATCGAAGCAAGAGCCCCATCAAAAAAGACGATGGGTTTGGCGACATTGTCAAAATGCCTAAATCGGGCTTGGCAAAGACAGCATCTGGGAATTTCTGGGGCATCTGAGAAGTAGATACAAGTCATAGCTGCCTACCTGAATTCGACCCTTCACGTCCAGCTGTCCACAGATTCAAGCGCAGGCCAACATGCAGATTCCGAAAGTTTCATTCTTAAGTGCTTCTGAAAAGTCAAAAAATTGAAGTTACAAGAAGTTTTACGGAAGCCGCAAAAAACTGTAAACCACAAGTCACGGTAACCGCGCGCGCGGGTCATTCGCACATTGCGCGCTGCCATCAACGGCGGCCACAGCCTGGAGATGATGATCTATTGATTGCCAAATTGGAGACGTTTCAGCGTAACATCGGATGCGCTGATCAATGATCAGCCTCTCGCGGTCGGTTTGGAACACGCGAATAAGAGGATGCTGGTGCGGCGAAGAGGCGATGAGCTCGCTGCACCGCGACTCCCAAAGTGCACTGCACTTTAGGAGCAAAGCAACCACAGAGAGCGAGAGGCGGCGATGAAAGCGATTATGTTTCCGCGTAACAGCGGAACAGCGTGGTTTTTGGTCATCAGCTGCGGCACGAGAATTTCTGAATCTGGAAACCTCCAGTATACACATCAAGCTAAAAAAGCCGAAAATTCAAGCTTTGTTTAAATTCTGGTCCTTCTTCTCTACCAGCTACGGTGGGAATGAGCTTACAGTCGCGCTTACCATCTAGCCCATAAGAAATTCCACTAAAACACTAAAACCGGCTCGGTTCTTTAAAGCTGGATTACTTTACATGTTCAAGTTACAGAGTTCAAGACCTAGCGCTGACCTACATACTATATTTATGTTACATCGCTTTCCAGGAGCGAGAGGTGGCGAAAACAACGTTAATGTTTTCTCATAACATCACCACTGGAAAGGTGTGATTTTTGTTCATCTACCTGACCAGCTGCAGCATACCTCTAAAGCTCACACCTCATTGGTCCGAAAACCTAAATAGGATTGCTTTCGGGACACACGGGGAATGTTCTGGTTGGTATCAAGAGACCTAGGATTTAAAGGTATCAGAAACGGCGAGACTTTAGAATGTCATGCCTGACTATACCCAAACGTCAGCAAATCGTATAAGACCCCAAATTTTCACTTTCGGAACCGCATATTCTTAAAAAGGATTGTCTGGAACATCTGGTCTCAGTTCTGGTACCCAGACCAAAACTAAGAATAGTTGAAAATCCTAGGCTAAGCGCACCCAATAAAGCACAGCACAGCATAACCAGTAGGACCCAACTGACCCAAGAATCTAATTGCGGGGCCTTCTCGAGGACAACGAAGCCCAAGGAAGCGGATTAGCCGACCAGGTGGGCGAGCAGGCCACCGGGCCATGCCTCCCTCACGCCATACATGGAGTGTAATTAAAGCCTTAGCGTCCGTTTTATGGCCACCGAAGCGTAATGCAGCAGTGGTGCATTTCATGTGATGAACAATCAGGTGGAAACAAGAAGAAAATAACGAAGAGAGCAGAAATCTGAAGATAAGGAAGAGGGTAAAGGGTCAAAGATTAGATATGTCCTGTGCGGAGGTGGATGGAGGAAGATGGTGGTTTGCTTAGCGAGGGGTCAAGTAGCTAAGGGTTTTGGGCCTGTCTGACCTTTCGGATAGATAACGGAGTGTGCTCAGACAAAAAGTATAAGTCAAGTCGGGTCTTACCTAAAAAGGTTTGCCTGGCAGTCACCGCCGAGAATTGCTGATGCTGGACCCATTTTCTTAATTCGCCTTTCACCGCAGTAAATCTTGCAATTTAGGACGAGACTACGAGCCGTTAATCGCAGGTGTCGCAGCTACCCTCAGCCCCGCCGCATTCGCTAATCGCTGAAGTGGCAGAATCGCCTTGGCTTTAGCGTACCTTGATGATTCGACTGGTCCTAACCAAAACTCCGAATTTTAAAAGATTTAGAAGATTTACACAATTGGCATAATTCGAGTAATCCAATTGTAACCCCAATTTTCGGAAATTCTTAAGGCAGTCTGATGTACTGTTCAACCATCGAAGTACAGGCGAAAACCACGAAAATACAAAAAATACATTTATTAGCAATGGGAAAACCAAGAAAAAACACCTTATCTCAAAACGGAGTCCTCGGCCTCCATCATGATGATGCGCTTCGCAAAGTCGGAAATCGACTCTCCAGCTTTCCGAGTAGCCCCAATCGGCGGATCCTTTATCTGAAGAAACTTCCTGAGACTGTTGAGATCCTCGTATTCTCGATGGGGAAGCGTCTCATAAAATTTCATATCCGTAGTCCAAGGCTTTTGTTTTTCTTGGACAATCGTGTCACTGATGAGTCGGAGGATATGAGCGCTAAAATAGCTGTGCTTTAGTCTGCAAATTCACAACACAGAAATTGCAAACTATAACCAACTCCCCTGGTCAGGAACCGATACGCGACTCTTCATCTCAAAAATCAAAAGCGCAAAAAAGTTTCAATTTTTTACGCCACCGCAAAGGTAGCGGACCTTCTGTCTACCATACTTACAACTGGCTAGCTACGCGAATTTTGAGATTGTGACGCAAAAAGAGTTAAACTAATTAACAAAATAGAGTATTCCTAGAAAACTTGACTGACACCGAAAAGCATGTCAAACATATTTGCGGTTCTTAAAAGCCAAGTTCCAATCTGTGGAATGTCGGACTTACTCGGCGGCAGGACACTGGATGAGGGTCTTTTCGCGGACATAGGGACGTTTCTTGTTTAACAGATAACGCTTCCAAATCGTTGGAAGTAGTAAGGCTTGTTCCTGGGTCAGTTGAACCTTGTCTCCTTTGGCGCAGCACACCGTAAGAAAAACCGGAGTTGTCCTTGACGTAGAAGTGGAGGGAGCGGCGGATTCCATAAAGACTGTCGGTTGTAGAATTTGGAAAAATCTAAAATGACATAAGGATAAATTTGTCTTTGGAGAGGACAGTCGCGATAAAACTGAAACCATTTTGATCGTTAAAACGACATCCGACTCACATTCTTATTCATTCCTTTCACCCTTGCCCAGGCGAATCATTTTAAATGGTCACACAGAGATGACCGCCACGTAGAGTCAAAACATTCGCGAATCTAACTGATTTGTCATTAGGAATTTTGTTGACAAAGAAACTTTTTTGCTGGAAAACGATCTAGTCCAATCTTTTTAACGGTCAGGTAAATTGAAATCAAAGCAAGGCATGAGTTGCACTTGACAATTCTTCTTAAGATATCACTTTCATTTTAGAAAAAAAACTATAAAAACAAATTCTAAATCTAAAAAAGTGAAAGTCAATAACCGTCCACAAAAATCCATTAGAAACTAACCAACAAAAAACAAGCGAAAACAACTGAATGGTAAAAAATCAAACCTTTGACCCACCAGCTGACGCTTTAAAGCAATAAACACAAGCTCGTTCCAGCTAAACATTTAGACAAAAGACTTGGGATATGCCAGGCAAGATCTACTAAAAACAGGAACAAAAACTAGCGCCAAATATTTTGTAGGCACCATTATAAAACAAAAAGCGATCGACTTCGCTCTTATTCAGAATGACCATTTGCGTGATGGCGGGTGGCAACGACGGCGGGGGCCTGATCAGGAATGGAAGTTTGGCTCTGTGGATTTCTGTCCACCCAAGAGAACGCTTACAATAACTCAAAAAGCAATTTGCAGTTCCAGCATCAAACAAGTCTGAAAGGAATCTGAACTTCGCAGAGCGCTTTCAAGAGTCGCACAAGCTTATGAAAAATTTCGGGCATAAATATGCTAAAAGTGTGACAAGAAGAGGATACCTAGCAATTACAAAACTGTCCGCGACCGAAATTAGACTCTAGTAATACCAATTCACGCTGGTCATGTTTTTCCACTCGCTCGGAAAGAAATATCGCGCCGTAATTCGATGGGTCCGGCGACGTCTCCGACCGAAAAGACGGTTCTGCAAGCGATCGCCTTAAAGGTCAAATATGTAAATCACGCGACTTCTTCCGAACCGTGTGAAAACGGCAATAAAACTTGAAACATTCTTCTTGGAAAGGCAGTCGTGAAGTAAACATAGGTTCCCACCAAGAAAGATATTTAGGACAAAATTTAGCGAAACCTATAGTTTTGGTTATACTTGAGAAATATTATCTTTAAGATCAATTCACAATGTCAAAAATTCAATAAAATGTAAATTTACGAGCTTCAATGTGATAGAAGAACAATGTCATTTAATTCTAAAACTGACTGTCCTATAGCATTAAAGTACCGTAAATAAGGGTCTGGTTGACGAGCAGTATGTCTGTCAGGCGCTTTCAGAAGATCCCAGCAGTGCCGCAGTCTCTTTTACGTTGTCGTCGAAGCGCTCCCCGCATGTCCTCTGTTCACCCTTTTTGGTCGCCGGTCGCTGGTATATACGACCTCATTTTTATTAAAAACAAGCCCCCGTGGCCTAACGGAGAAGGCGTCGGACTTCTAATCCGAAGATTGCGGGTTCGAGTCCCGTCGGGGGCCGCCAACTATTTTTGGCGTAAGCTGTTTTTTATTATTTTCTGCATTTTTTCGATTTTTTTTGTTAAAAATTGAGTTTACTGGTAACTAACAAGTCAATTTTCAGTTTGTAGTTTTGCTTTACGCAAACCAAACTACAAAAAAATCAAAATTTTTTAAAGACTTAAAAGACAATTTTTTGAAGTCTTGAAAAGAAAAAGTTATTACATAAATTTTTGCAAAACAAATCGCTTTCCTTATAGGTAATTTTACAAGTGAAAAACATAAAAATTACGTCAAAAATTATTATTAAAAATTAAGAGAAAACAACACAAAAAGGAACGCCAGCTCCCGACGGGACTCGAACCCGCAATCTTTGGATTAGAAGTCCGACGCCTTCTCCATTAGGCCACGGGAGCGCATCCGTTCCAATTGCAAAATATCTTATGTGCTAAAAAAAGCTTAAAATTTGCTAAATAAATGCAACTTTTTTTATTTAGTTTTGCTAGACCTTGACCTTTTTTGGTGCAGTTTAAATTTAATTGAAATAAAATTTGGACAGAATTATTACTACATGAATATTTTTCCCGTTTTCATATAAGCGCGGTGTTTGTTGTCTTCTGTTTTTCGAAACCAGGTTTGGTCGTAGTGGTTTCAAAAATATCTTTAACTAGGGTTTTTCCCATTTTCCCAGAAGTCCCCAGAGTTTGCAAGCCTAAGCGCAGACCATCAACTCTGCCTTCTCCACATTCGATCCCCGCAAACATTCCTGTTTTACCGTCAAAGAACAACATGGAAAAAGCAAAATAGTACTCTGCTCTCTTGCTTGCCCATAAATCTTGCGTATTATTAATGTTTAGCCTTGCAGTGTCAAGGTTTCAGCTGTTGGGTTCCGATAGAGCGCCCGTAAAGTTATAGGAGCTTTCCCTCTCGGCTTGTCTTCTATCTTAAGACAATAGGATGTAAGTGCAAGAATCAAAAACTAATTAGATTGAGACCATCGAGCTACAAACAACGAAAATCCCAAGACCCTCAAAGGAATCAAGAAAATCACAATTCGGGATATAGGTGAGATAAAAAGTGAATATCGAAATCACATAATTTGGCAGAAGTCGGTCTTCGTCTGCCACGCCATCATGTTCTTTTGCTCCTTCTCAGTCAACTGTCGATCGCGCTCCTTCTTGTCATACGGAATCGGCTTCTTCATGCAGTCTCCCACCACGAGAGAATCCGTTATCTTACGTTGGTTCTTCCTGTTTTGTAGGTAAATGCTAAAATAAAAAAAATCAGAGCGTTTTCCGGCAAACGAGGGAAGAGGGAATACCAAAGCCAAGATAAGTCTAGATTACTTACTACAAGGAAGTCGCGACGGCCATGAAAGAAGTAAAAATATTAGCGCAGTAGTGAAGGTCGACGTTCAGCGACATGACGGATGTCGGAGGACGCGGAGAAGGGCCGCACGTCGGTAAAGCTGCCATTGCTACTGACGCTCAAGGCTTGCTTTCAGGTGCGTGTCCATCGAACTGCCTTGGTCACGAGCGAATCGTGATTGAAAACAATTGGATTAGGTTGGCAGCAGCGCTACAATTCCCACGAATCCAGTACACAGCAAGCGCCGTTTAATTAAAATATGCTTATTGACGTGTGGGAAGTTGGAAAACCGGGCAATAATACGGAGAATTGAACGTGGGAAGTGTTGTTAGCTAACAAAGATGGAGCAAATAGAATCGTTTCACGGGTCTGAAATAAGAGCTCAAGAGTTGGAAGACTTAAAACCCTAACCACAAACTGCTCTAAAAACGTTATACAAGCTTTAAGTGTTTCAAAAACTAATTCAAAAAACACGAGTGAGGACTCGAACCGGTGATCCTCCGCGTCAAACCCAGCACAGCTAACCCCTGGGTCACAAAGGAACCCCAGCATGCTCGCTTCAATCACATTTAACGTGAAAACCTTAGCATGATGTGCAGCAGGCAAGGTACAACCGAACTCAACAAAGTTAAGTTTTCTTGTAATTTTGAGTTTTACTTTGTCTTAAACAATTTGCCTTTATAGTTTATATCTTTCTAACTGCGGTGCTCCCGAACCCTACTCAAAGCTTATCGCTATTTTGCTTCAAGTGGCTCTTGATCGATTGTACGGTTTCCTGGACTACCCCTTCTTTTTCACCGCTGACATTCTCTCTGCCAAAAGAGGCACAAACCACTGATAAGCTCGATATCAAAACGGCAAACAGCAATGTTTACTACATAACGACGTGCAGAAACGTAAAATTTTCATTATCTCCTAAAAGTTTCCCAGTCCACCCTAAGTGCTTATGGAAACGTTTTCCGTGTGAACAGTTCTCTCAGGATGGCACTGAGTTCCACGTGTCTTTGTGCCGATAAGGCATCAAGAGCCGCAAGGATTCAATCGGACTCGAACTGACGAGCGGCAACACGAAAGAACTGTTTGTGAGGCTGGGAGCGGGGAGGGCAAAGGTAACGGGGATTCCAGTCAAAACAAAACTGTGTTTTTGGGTATTTGGTGTTTACACCAAGATTTTACCAGGTTTTGCCAATCTACCGAAAAAGATAACAAATCGCATAAGAGACTCTTTTGAAACCAACATTTCACATCGTTTACGTTTTTCGGTGCACGATGACAAATGGATTCGATCAAACCGTCCACTCTGGGTTGCAACGTTCTCTTCTCCGCAACTATCGACTGCCTTCAACGGGCGCCTGTTGTGTAATTTGTGATCTGTGCTATGACGAAGACAACATAAACCATTTTATCAGTAATTTCCCCCTCGGCGTTTGTTTTTGCAGCCGTGCGTACATCAGCTCCCACCGCAGCAGCGACCCCTGCTACCTACGAACGAAGATTAGAGGGTTGTTTACTGACTTATACGTTTTACACGACCTCCGAGATGTTCAGAAAACAAAAACAATCAAAATTTGAAAATTTCGGTAGATATATACATCCGTGGAAGTCCGACGTAACCAGCTTGTTTGATAGAGTAGTTAGCAGCTCGGATCTCAATCTGTAAAGCCAGGGGTTCGCGTCCGGGAGCTCGTCGCGATCGATTTGCAACGAAAAGAGGATGTGGTGTAATGGATAGCGAAGTAACTCATGGCGCACAAGGCCACAGGTTCAAATCCTTCGGAGTCTTTTTCAACACCACAAGCGCGTGGTCTCTTACTTTTCCTGTAGTATTTTGCACGCTTGACGCGCACCACCACGACCTTTTTCAGCGAACGGGGAGGGGGAGTGACGCTATCGGCGAGGTTAGCCAGCAAAGGCGTTTCTGCCGCTGCTACCAAAGGCAATCGTTTCCGATAGCGGCGCGCTGATCGGGTGCCCAGTTGCGGCATCGGCTCATTATTTATCAGCGGAACCTATTTCTGTTGCACTCGCTCTTTCTTGCCTTCCATCCTCCCTCTCTGCAACGTTGCTCTATTTTAGGTGAAACCATGAACCATCTCATGTACGCCCTGCTCAGGGCTACTTCCTACCTCTATTTCATGCTAGTCAATGTGGTCTTCTCTACCCTCAACTTCTTTCAACCAAGGCATATTGTACCGCGACCGACGAATCGGATTCTGTTCCTGAGTGCTACGAAGCTGGCGGAGAAGATTAGGAATGGAGAGGTATGGATTTTTAGTGTTCTTAGCAGTGAATTTGGGACTAAAGCACCCAAAATTGAGACTGAAAACTTCCGAGGTTAAGTATTGGGCCTTCGGGGGTTCGAACCAGCGGCCTTGTGGGCGACAAATTGACCCATTAATGGTCCCTTCGCGATATGCCTGAGATTAGCAAATTCTACATTAGATGGATTGTGTTGCAAAAAGTGATGCTGCCGCTGCGTACGCCTCTCTTGGATGTGGCCCCGTTCTCCTCTGGCCATGTAGATTCTGAGCGCCAGTAATCTCCTTGCTCCGCTTTTGAGTGTCATGCCCAGTTGACAGTTTCTCCGCTCTCTCACATTCGAATTCGTGCTATTTTTTAACGTGCTCCCTGGAATTATCAGGACTTTATCATTTCCCATGAAATTAACGACTTTTTTAGCTGAAAAGCCTGGAAGTGATCAATGCCTACATCGCGCGCATCGAAGAAGTCAACGGGATCATCAACGCCATGGTGTATCCGAACTTCGACAACGCCCGGAAAGAAGCGGAAACGGTGGATGTGTTCCTGGGCGGCCTCGATAAGAACTCGGATGAGTTCAAGAATGTAAGTTCTGAGCATGTGTTAGAGCCGCATTTCACCGTATATTTGTTTCAGCTGGAGAAAACGAAGCCGATCCTTGGCGTTCCCTTCACACTCAAGGACTGCATCAAAGTGAAAGGAATGAAGTGCTCCATCGGTGTCCCGGCTCGAGCCAACTTCGTTGCGGACGAAGACGCCGTTTTCGTGAAGCAGTAAGACCTTATTGTCCGCGATATCCGATAAAAAAAGGTAATTTCTAGGTTGAAAGATGCCGGAGGAATCGTCCTCGGAACCACAAATGTCCCCGAACTCGCCATGTGGATGGAATGTAACAACCACCTTCACGGAATCACGAATAATCCTTACGATTCGCGAAGAAACCCGGGAGGAAGCAGTGGAGGCGAGGGCGCATTGATCGCGGCGGCCGGATCTGTTATTGGAATCGGTTCTGACATTGGTACGGCCTATTGAAATCTTTGGATGAGTCTAAAAGTGAATGTTCAGGAGGCTCCATTCGAATGCCGTCGTTTTTCAGTGGAATTTTCGGCTTCAAGAACACACAGTGTGAGTATTTTGGGAAATATGTCAAATGTGTGCTACTGGAACACGCAAGAGCTGATTCGCAAGAGCAAGAGCAAGATTCGCGTGAACCACGACGAGCCACCACATCGCTGATCCTGGCCGGGACGGTCACATCCGTGGTCGACGTCGGCAGTGTGCGGTAGCGGACACCGTTGGCCCTAGCCTGGACTTCTGCGATCCACGGCGGAACGCCTCAGCTCAAATAGCCAAGAATTGTCTGCGCCTTGAATTTATGTGAGACTTGAGGCCGCGGATCGCTGTTCTTGTGGCCATTTATTCAGTCGCCGCTTGCTGTGGCCAGACAGCAGCGCGGTTTTGGATGGAGCGCTGCAGCCGCTGATTCTAGAAGTTACGGCTTTTACTGGAACCGCTGGACCGTGGAACTGTTGACTCGAATAAATATGAACCGTTTCAGTTCTCATCGACCGCAAGGGACACGAGCCTGAAGGATTCACCGAAGGCGGCCTTCGCAATGAAATGCACGTTGTCGGTCCCATGTGCCGCTACATTGAAGACATCCCTCTCATGATGAAGATCGGAAATCCTGAGAAGTGCAAAGAGCTGAAAATCGATGAACCTTTGGACCTGAAAAATGTTCGGCTCTTTTACATGGATGGAATTGATTCGCTTGTCATGGAACCGCTTCATTGTGACATCCGAGAGAAACTCCACAAGGTATTCGAAGCGCTTAATGAAAATAGCCTCAATTAGCCAGTTTCAGTCCGTCCAGTACCTCGAAAATGAATGCCAGATGACGTCATTCAAAGTAGACTTCCCAGAAATGAAGTCCGGATTTGGATTCTGGGTCACTGATTTGGAAGCTCCGGGACGTCCAACGTTTGCTCAGATGGCCACTAATTTCCACGTAAGTTGTGGTGTATTTGTGATCGTCTTTGTAGAGCTTTTCTGTTCTTGGTTTTGACGTGCTGTAGAGCCAAAACTGTCCAAGTTTCAGAATTGACGAACCGAAGTCCGTTTAGCCGCATCACAATCTCTCTATTCCAGGGTGAAGTGAATTTCGTAGCGGAGCTAGGCAAAAACCTGATCGGCCGCTCCGAACACACCATGGCTGTGATTATCGGCGGCCTCATCGAAAAGTTCTCCATCCACTCCGAGGACCGCAAGAAAGAACTTGGACAGATCCACGAGAAGATGCGCATGGAGCTCCACTCTCTCCTGGCTGACAATGCCGTTCTGCTGTTCCCCGGCTTCAGCTTTCCAGCCCAATACCACCATCAAGCTCTGTGGACCGGCTGCAACATCGCCTACACTTCCATCTTCAACAGCATGGGTTTGCCCTCTTTCGCCGTTCCCACAGGACTGAACAAGGACGGTCTCCCGACTGGAGTACAAGTCGTCGGCGCCCCGAACAGCGACGCTCTTCTGTTGGAAGTCGGACGCAAGATCGACAAGGCGTTTGGAGGATGGACCGCTCCAGGCCTTGGAATGCACTGATTAAGTGACGATGACATCTTAAGTCTTGATGTGTTTATTATAAGTCCATTTTAGTAAATTTTCGTGGTATTGTGGTATCGATTTGGCCATCATGGGCTGTGGGAACAGATTAATCGGATCAGCCAAGGTCGTTTTGGCTTTTTGAAAACCGAAGAATCTGCCGAAGGGCGTACAGATTTTCTATCTTGTTGAAGCCAAATCGCGACAGATTCGATGCTTGCTGAAACCAGTTTTGTGAGCAGGCTGGGAGATCAGAGTTGGAGGTATACGGTAAAGAGGAAATCAACCGAACGCTTCGGGTGACCGGATTGGAAGATCTTTAATCAAATTTGTGCTTCATAATTTTGCTGAACAAATTTGAATGTCGGGCGAACCGGGACGCACACAGCTTGTTAGCAGCCAGACCAGTCTTTTAGCTTGCCTTAACGGTAGCACTGAACAACGATTGAGCCAACTGGTTCTTTGCTTCTTGTCAAATCTATCAGTGATGCCTTGAAACTGAGTTTACTAAGCTGTAAGCGCTACACTGATCTAATAACCTATTTTGCTTAAAACCTGTCTGTAGTCTGTCTGTACTTCAACCCCATTCCCATCTCAAAAAGAGGCGATAACGCTCAGGACCCTGGCGGGACTCGAACCCGCAGTCTTCGGTTTAGGAGACCGACGCCTTCTCCGTTAGGCCACAGGGCCGCCTATTCATTCACGCTCTTAATTCTCCCATATAGCGACGTCGTCATTCTTCTCTTCTCCCTCGCCCTCAGCGTGTCAACGCGTCGATAACTGTCTCAGGGACGACAGGCGCCGCTGGCTGCTGCTTTCATCACGCCAAGCTGTGTCTTCGGGCATTAGTATGCGCGATTTTGTTCCTCCGAAAGAAGAAGAGGTCGAATGCAAACGGAAACTCGTCATTATTGATCGCTAGCGGCGCTTGTCATAAAGGCATGATTTGACTGGGCACGGGGTGTGAACCCGTAATTAAAGGATTCAAGTTGGGGTTTGTTGAACACGTCGAAAGCTGTTTAAAACCAACGATTCTTTACCTGGAATCGAGCTCTGCACAGGAACAAAGACCAAGGAGAGACGGAGACATCGACATGACAATGTCTTGCCAGTCTTGTTTAAAGAGCTGCGGATAAGCAAAAGACCTGTCAGTCTTATTCGGCTCTCATCGAAGACACTGAATTCGACCTTCAGAAGTCATTTACGCTTACTTCCTCCGTTCATGTAGGAGACTGCTTTGCTAATCGATTTTACACGCAGAGACCAGGTGCATTTTAAAGCGAAGAGGAAGGCTTTAAGAGAACAGCTTCAATTCAATGTCCAGAACAGTTTAAGTAAGATCGAAAATTTGACTCCGAGTGAGCACAAGAAAATTGGATTATTAAGCAACACGTCGCTTCGGATGACCGGAAGCCGTTAAAAGAGATGACAGAAAATGCAGATATGACGCAGTCGATTGATCGGATAATGGCGAGTCGAAATTTTTAGGCATTATACGTTGTAGCCGTCTGAGGAAACTTTTTCTGCACGTATCTAAAAGACAAAAACATAAATCGAGGTAACTGAAGCAAAACGTTCATACTTCCAGAACATCGTCGGGTCGGATTTAGCCAGACGAAGAACGGAGAAAAGACAGACGGCGACGAGGACGGCAGTCACGGCAAGAAGCAGTCAGAGCGGAACTGAGTTGTAGACCATTTTTGGGAGCACAGAAAGTCCTGTAAACACAAGTAGTCTTACTCCTAAGTCAAAAAGGGGCTAGGAATCAAGCCCAGACGAGAGTGACGGAAACGCTCAACAACACTGTGACCTTTTGATCGTCAGCAGACCAGACAGCTCGCACTAGGGACGTTTTTGAAGCGTTTGCTGATCACGGGAAGCGCGTGGAGCGGATAGAGAGACAAGTCATTCAGAGGCATCGAAGCCGAATAGTGGGAACGGTCGACGTCAGCTGAATCGGTCTCGGCAGCATGGCAATGAACCAGATTTTCGACGCTTGATTCACGCAGCAAACAGATAGGTCACATTATTTAAGATATGTTGTGGAGTTTTTTGGAAAACTGAGAATTACACTTTCCATGAGTTTCAGAAAGAGGATAAGTGGTAGCCTTAGGTGAAAACACTGAAGAGCTCAACTAACGCTTCCGCAGAAAGCAGATCTTGTGGCACTGCTCCGTCACCTTCGAGGCCGGTTTAAGCAAGATAGACACGGAAACTGAAATGTAGGAGCTGAGAGCGCCGACAAACGGTTGTTTTTCCGTCTAGCGGCACGTTTACCAAATTGAGTTTAGCTCTGACTGGAGAAATAAGGAGAAGACCGAAGCAACACTGACTAGAGATGAGTTTAGACTTGTGTTAGCCAAGAAATTGAACGTTTGGGCTATCTGCCTTCTGTAGGATCAGACACTGCTGCCTGGTAACTGTCTACCAATCGTTTAAAGCCTGTCTGTAGTCTGTCTGTACTTCAGCCCCATTCCCATCTCAAAAAGAGGCGACAACGCTCAGGACCCTGGCGGGACTCGAACCCGCAGTCTTCGGTTTAGGAGACCGACGCCTTCTCCGTTAGGCCACAGGGCCGCCTATTCATTCACGCTCTTCATTCTCCCATATAACGACGACGTCCTTCCTCCTCTCTCCCTCCCCTCCTCGCAGTGTCATCGCGTCATCAAAAAGCCGGCAATCGGAGACACAAAGTGGCGAGCGTTTCTCTCATACAGGGAAGCTGTCGAAACGGCGTCGCTTGGTCAGAGTGGTGAGCGGCTTGGAAAGATAGCGCCGTGTTTCACCTGCTCGCTGGCGAATGGGCGATGAGGAAAAGGGGTGAGCGAAGAAAATGACGAGAGCCGCAAATTCGAGTATTTCGAACATCAACGAAACAAAGCTAGTACTGACTAATTTAAGAGCCGAAGTTCGCTCAGTAGCACAACAACGATAAAAAAAAAGGTCTGAAATAATTGGCTTCTTTGAAAAATACCTCTTTATTAAAAGCAAAGACTACACAATTTTATACTTCTTGGAAAGATAGCGCCGTGTTTCAAAAAATTTCCGCTGAATTTTGCGGGGTTCCGGCTCGGTCACGAACTCAGCGGTCTTCATCTTGCACGTCGTGTCGTGCCCTTCGAGCCGGGTCACCCGACTCAATCCTTCGCCACCGTACAATTCTTTCAGTTTAACGGTGGCGGTGCCATCATATCTGTTCTGATTGTTGAAATTGATGACTTCAGTTCGATGAGATGGGGATCACATCCTTTTCAGGCATTGCTGAATTGCGGCTTGGACTCCTAAAAAAAGTCTTTGACAAAATTTAAACGGCTAAACGGTTTCTTATTTATGTTTGTTACAGGCCTGCCAAGAACGAATTTATAACCATTACATCAAGACACTTCAGCGTCTTCAAAATCTATCCAGTCTGTTCTACATATTTGAGAAACGTTCAAACCGGCGCATCGGTGTTCTTGGAATTGTGAGGCTGCAAAATTCTAAAACGAAATCCTTGAAAAACGGCTCATTGCGTTTCAAACTCACTCCTGAAGAACAGCGGGTCTCCATCTTGCCAGCACCACAAATAGGGCAACGTTGACAATAGTCAGAAGTAAGCCAATGGCAGCGATGAACCAAAAGAGGATCTCTTCGCGCATTTCCCAGAAATCACTGGAATTTCCTTCAGCCAAAAAATGTTTTATGTGAGTAACAAACGGTCGCGTTTGTGACCCACTGAGCAATATGACGTTTTTAGAGCCATTTACAGCTGTATTTACAGCATTTGGAGACGGGATATGTTTACGGAGGGTGGGTTTTAGCCAGATTACTGATTGTTTTTAGTGAAAAGCAAGTTTTTGAAAAAGGTAAAAAGCAGTGATTAACGAAATTTAATTGATTTGTTTGCAAGATGTGCCTAAACGGAATTTCCCTGGCCGCGCTACCCGCACCGGTCTGTCTGGCAACTGATTTAGCGCCTGGAACCAATCATTATCGGTGGTTTTGAATTGAAAGGCCGGTCGTGTTTTTATGTAAACGATGCGGCCGGTTGTCTTCAGCCCATTTGCCAGAAACCCAGGCACAGCCGGACGTCCAGTGACCGCCGGACACAAGGCTGCGTTGATGTTTGCGGCCAGCATAGGAGGAAAGGGTGCCGTCCCGGTAAATCCGTTGCAGCTGATAGTATGGCGTAGCTTGAGCGAAGACGCAGCTTATTCGGCAATATGAATCCACGTCCGCCGGTAACAAGATTGCCTTTGTTAAGGGGGACAAGCAGAAGACCACAACCGAAGCCGTCACTTCGAATCTCAAAGAAGTCAATACCGGAGATGACGACAATGATGACATTGTTGAGGATCTGGAAAGGGAAGACGGTGAAGGTAAGGACTGGTTAGTACCGTTTTCAACTGACGTGTTTCATTTTAGGAATTGAGACGAGGAATCATTCCAAAGGTATTTATGGAACCCTTGCCAGAAATGAAGAAAACAGTTCTTTGCGATAATTGTCTTGCTTGAGTTTCATTAGCAATTTAAGTTGACTGTTGTACGAGAAAGCGGCGCGATATTCATAGCACCTGGCGTTGTTTATTGCCGGTTCGGTTGTAGTTCGTTCCCTGCTACGTTTTCGGAGTCCTATTGCAGCTCTTGGAATGTTCTTCATGCTAATTAAGCTGCTTTATTGAAGAGCGAGTGGCGGATAGTCTTGTAGGACTGTGCTGACCAAATTACATCCAAAAGCACGTTCCTACAGGCTACTGAAGCTGGGCATCTGACACATCGATGTCCTCAGTCCTCACTTTGTCCACCTCCAACTGCTTCATCTCGATGAAGATCCCGTTGTTGTCGTAGACAGTGAAACAGTGAATTTACGAACTTTCCTGAAAAGAGAAGCTTAACAGAACTGGGAAAATGGACATTTCTTCCCTGGCAATGAGGATCATAGTGATCACAAACAACAGGGCCGTGATCGCCAAAAATAGGCGACATGAAGCCACGGATCGACACCGATCGACACCGTTTCGTGGTAAGCAACGAGCTGATCCGGTTGTATTTTAGCCTAGCATGTCACTAAAATCGACCCGTTCGTTATCGCTTCGTTTGTGCAAATCAGGAAACCGATCGTAGGGCTTTTCCACTGAGCGGCGGTGCGTTTGATTTGAAAACCAGCTCCCGAAGCGATTGACTGAAAGCGGCAGCCCGGCGGCTTTTGTCGCGTTCGCTTCGCTTCTCCCAAATTATAGTTGTTGTGAGTGATTTCGCTGCTCCGCTCTGCTTTTTCAACTGCAATGTGCTCGTGCTGGTTCGCTCCTCCGTATTCGTGCCGTGCTCTCATCCTACCCTTATGGGACTTCGTGCCGTGCTCTCATCCTACCCTAACTGCATCATTCACCCGTGGCAAGCTCGCATCCATGTGGGAAGCTCGCGTCCATGCACGAAATGGCTTTCGCGTTATCATCGCCTGCATGGCATTGCAGCAGGCTGGGTATAGATGACTTTGTCTTTGACTATACCTCTCGCCGAATCCAGGCACGTGTACGTTGATTCGCGAATCTGTGATGGAGTCTTTACTGTTCCGCGCCGGTTTTGTTTCACTCAATCATGTTCACTGCTTTCAGTAATGCAACCGACTCAGCGTAAGCGGGGACGTTCCGTGAACGTTATCTCTGGAAATCTCCAGGAAGCCGCTGCGAAGCGTAGCCGTACGCGTCCTCCTCGCGTCAAGACCGAGCCTCTCG
>KN167287.1:138185-158211 GCA_000757745.1 Steinernema scapterisci
AAAAGCGGCACTGCCCCGCGCGTCAAGGGCGACCCCCATGAGGCAGAGAGGGACTCTCCCGTTCCCAAAGGAACTCGTACCGGAAGTCTCCGTGGATCCGTCACCAAGAGAAGCAACAGGACTCCGCGTGCTGGAATCAACCCTCGCGAGGCCCAGAGGGACCGATCCCCTTCTGCGGACTTTGTAAGGATGTCGTCGTTCTCGCCTGCACTTACTGGGCACTGGTTCCACTTTGCTGTAAGTACATGTTGGCACCTTTAAGATTAACTATTGTCCTTTTTCAGCTCTCCCGCAGTCTGGTGCAGGACACGCATCGCTTCGAGATTAGCCTGATGGCTGAACATGTCTACGAGATGTACGTTAACCACCCCATGGCGGACGCTCAACTTCTTTCGGCTCGCGTTCTTCATGTCCTCTCGCAGTTCCAATTTTCCCGTGAAGACAGTGAGCCTGGCTTCGATGCTTAGGTCAATTGTTGTCTACCACTTGTTCGCTTGTTAATGTATATTCCTGTTTAAATAAATACGGTTGTACCATATTTGTCGAATTTCAGATATCTTAGGTCAAATGACATGGATATGTAGAACACGCCTTAGATCATCGTTTTCAGCCTTGTTTGAAGGGTTCTAGCTGGGAGATCTTGTCTTTGTTTTCGTCCTTTCGAAATGCGAGCCGCATCCGCTCAAGGAACTGTCGCGACTTGCGAGACTCCATTCAACGCAGACACCTTTTGGCGCCCATGTTTGCTACTTCCAGTGCTTTGGACAACGCGCACCTCCTATAATCTTGGGTTTGCCATTTTGAAACAGCCAGTCTGCGTGCTGTCAATGCTGGTTTTTATTCGTTCTGCTAGACTCGGTCATCAAGAATCGGTCTGTCTTCTCTTCCACGTTGTTCTAAGTTCTAAAGAGGTTGTTGGCATATTCTCCATGCGAAAAACGAGATAAATAAGCAACTTTATTGAGGAGCGAATGGCGGATAATCTTGGAGGACTGTGATGACCCAATTAGATCCATAATCGCGTTTCATCAGGCTACTGAAGCTGGGCAACTGACGCTTCAACATCCTGAATCCGCATCGTCCTCCCTTTCTCCACTTCCAACTGCTTCATCTTGATGAAGATCCCGTGGTTGTCGTAGACGGTGAATTTGCGAACTTTCCTGAAAACAGAAGCCTAGATGAGTTGAGAACAAGGATCCCTCTTACCGGGCAATGAGAATGATGGTGATCACAAACAGCAGGACGGTGATCCACCAGACATAGGCGACGTAGAACCGAGGATCGATACCAATTGCTAGCAACTTGATGCCGGTTTTTAGCAGGATAAACGACGCAGCGATCGCTTTGTTTACCGCTTTTGTGATCCTTCTGCAACATGCCGACCACATAGCTGAAATCGGATCAACGGGTAATGGAATAAGGACTCGTGATTCAGAAGATGCAGACGAAACACACGTTATAAGAGTTCACGTCTAACCACAGCTTTTACCCGTCGAATAAGGCACCCCTGCATTTTTTATGTAATTTTGAGAAGTGAGGTTTGAGAGCCCACAAAGGAATATCTGAGGAAGCTGCCGAACGAGAATCTCTATGCGATGTGATATTAGCTCAGATGCGACTTCCTCTGAAATGGGACTCGGCAGCTGCGCCTAATGCAGTAAATTCAAAGGCTGCACTCATGTGGAAGAACACGTTTGGAACAGTGTATGTGAAAGGAAGAAACGAGGTTTTCGTAACCTGGGAAACGACGATCATGTGTCGAAAGGTAGCACTGTCTATTTGTCCCAAATTCCGACGATTCTGAGCTCAGACATACCAGAATTATGCATCGGACAAGTCAAGCGCAAAGCGAAGTCATGATGCTGGCCAGCAGAGCGTCGAAAATCTTGTATTGGAAGCAGACACTGCCTATCAGCAATAGGACCCTCTTTTTCTGCCGACGTACCGTCGACTTCAATTCTTTTTTCCGCTTATTCGCTTTTACTGTAAGCGATTTAAGCCAATGACACAACAGCTAAGGTCGGTGGCGGATCCTTTCCACTTCTGTGTAACGGTGTTGTGGTGGATAATTGGTTGGCCGTAGTCTCAGTGTTAAGTCGGCCCGTTAGGCTTAAGCCACGAGTCCATCTGGCCGTTATTTTGCCCAACTAGTCACTAGAATCGATCCGTTCGTTATCGCCTTGTTTGTGCGAATCAGGAAACCGATCGTAGGGCTTTTCCACTGAGCGGCGGTGCGTTTGATTTGAAAACCAGCTCCCGAAGCGATCAGGCCGGCGGCTTTTGTCGCATTCGCTCCACTTCTCCTAAATTTCAGTTGTTGTCGCTAATTTCACTGCTCCGCTCTACATCTTCAGCTCTAATCTGCTCCTGCGCTCGTTTCTGCGTATCCGTATTCTCATCATACCCTTCTGGGCGCTCCTTTTTTGCTTGTGGCAGTGCTCGCGGTACGTTTTCCCTATAGGCTCTAGCTGGAATGCAGGGGACTTCCACTCGAAGGGTTCAAGCGACTTACTGATAGTTCTAGTCTGGCTATTTGGACCTTATAGTTGCCTAGAACCGCTCATATGTCCTAGAACAGCTCTTTACTGTTCCGCGCCGGTTTTGTTTCACTCACTCATATTCACTGCTTTCAGTCATGCAACCGACTCAGCGTAAGAGGGGACGTTCCGTGAACATTCGCTCTGGAAATCTCCAGGAAACCGCTGCGAAGCGTAGCCGTACGCGTCCTCCTCGCGTCAAGACCGAGCCTCTCGACGCTGACCGTCCAAGAGGCAGATCCAAGATGAAGCGCATTGGAAGTTCCCAGGGATTCGGCGCCAAGCGAAGCGGCACGGCCCCGCGCGTCAAGGGCGAACCCCATGAGGCAGAGAGGGACTCTCCCGTTTCACTGGACCGTTCGAACGGACACTCCGACGAAACTCGTACCGGAAGTCTTTATGGATCCGTCACCAACAGACGCGACTGGACGCCACATGCTGGAATCGACTTTCGCGGAGCTCAGAGAGACCGATTTTCTTCTGTGGACTTCTTAAGAATTGCGTCGATCTTGCCTAGACTCACCGGACACTGGTTCAACTTCGAAGTAAGTATATGTTGACATGTTTAAGATTACCGTTTGTCTTTTTTCAGATTTCCAGAAGCATTGAAAATGACTTCCAGCGGGCGTACATCATCCTGTTGTCGGAGCATATCGGTCAGCTCTACTCGGACTACCCGGAGCACAACGCTCAGCTCCTCTCCGCCCGAGTTCTTCGTCTCCTGTCGGAGTTCAACAACTTCCGCGGTGGCAACGGGCCTGGATCTGGCTCCTAGGCCAATTGGTGTTTGTTAATTATGCCACTTGCTTTTGTTTTTTATGCTTGTTAAGAATGTTGTGACGCTAAGACTGAGGTGGTTTTGTTGAATTGACAGAATTCAACGGTATTATTGTTTACTCGCTAAATGTGGCAATTTTTGTTCTAAATAAACAGACGGAAGTGGACGGAGGAAAGGGAGGAAAAAACATTTTTTCAGACCCGGTTGATGATTCCCAGGTGAGAAATCTTCGCTTGGTTTGGGACTTCTCGAAAGGCGAACTGTGTTCACTTAAGGAGATGTTCCTTCCTGGTGATAAGCGCGGTTTCGCCCGGAGCATAATCTAAAGACCAAGCAACGACTGGACTGCTGCGGACCGGCGATGTATCCTAAATGACTCTTCTAGCGCTTTGGGAAAGACGAAGTTATGTTTATCGTTTCACCGCGAGTCCCAGACGTCCTGAAGTATGATTTACTTTCACCATGCCATTGCGACATTTGGGAGGGATGATATGTAACACTGAGTTCAGTTTAACCACCATTTATTCACAGTCTTAGACCTTAAGAATCCACGTAAAGGCGGGCTGGAGATCTCAAGAAATCAGATATACGTATCGTTGAAAGCGGTCGTCACCGTCGCCGTCTTCTTGAACACAGCAGCAGCGTTCAGGTTCTCGGGTTGTTCCTCGACGTCGACCGGATCATGAGGCTGAACGCGCTTGTCTGAAACTGTTCAAATCCGAACTCGAAACACCGTTGAAATATAGTCAGCAAAACCCATTTCAGGAAAATGAAAGTCGAAGCTACCGAAGTCGCTAAGTTCCCAAAAAACACTTACATCTGTTGTCCATTATCCGTCCCTTCAATAAAAGAGCGCTGACAACGATCCTGAAATTACTTCTATACCGACCCAGTTTGTCACGGATTAACCTACAGCATGCAACAGGCCATAATGGGTCCGATGACAATCACAGACAACATGAAACCTCGGAAAAGTCCGAAAGTCGGAGGTGAAGAGTACACTGAGGATTCCAACACCATTCTTGCAACAAAAAGTGAGTTTTTTTTGCGGTTTTCACCCGCTTTTTGCCTTCCTCGTCGCAACATCGCCTCTGGGCGCGGCTTAGGAAATTGCCGCCAAGGACGTTTTCGCTGCGAAAACACGTTTTTGCATAAGTGAAGCTTGGGAAACTACAGTATTCTGAGTGTTTTTACTGTATGTTTTTAAATTATGGTTCTTCTTTGGGCTAATTGGAAAAATTTTAAGACAGAAGCTGACGATGTTCAGTCATATAGAGATGCGTAAGAACTGGAAAAGCTGAAAATGTCACGGTCAAAACTAGGTCAGTTTCTCGCCAATCATTAACGCTAAAAGCTTTTCAAGGCCATCACAAAGAAATGTTGGGCGATTAGCGGCAGGACGACCACCAGGTAACGCTTATAAACAGGAAGACACAGCGTCGCGTGAAAGCGTTCGATTTGATCCAAAAAGTTCCTAAGGGTTAGCTTAGGAGCGATGAGTTGGCCTTAGATCAGCTCACACAGATTCCGCAGACTTTATCTATTAAGTGTGCATATCTGGACCTTGTCCGGCTCGGTCTGGACCTGTGATAAAAGTCTACTTTCCTATGAATTTGACGTTTTTCCGTCAAAGGTGAACACCGTCTCGTGCAGGCTTGTGGTGATCTCCTTGGATCATTTGGCCTGTTTCAAAGATGTAACCTCTGTTTCTGTTCTCCAGCAATGCACGATTCTTTGCGTTTTCGATTTCGACTCTGCCGCTATGACTAATGGCCCATCGACTCGCCTCGGAACTCTGCAAAACGTCCAATTTGAATGCGTAATCACAAGACTTTCTGGCTTTACACTAAAACTTAGTCATCATCGGTTTGCAGGATGGGAGAGGTGAGGCATAAGGGCATGGGATCCGGATGATGAAGCGATGTGGTTTCGCAACTCAACGGTTTTTGGCTAAAGATTGAACAGCAGCACTTCAGTTTATCGACTGAGGGAATTCAGAGACTTCTCAGTAAGATCTTTTGGACATTCGAGATAAAACAGCAGCAATTGGCGCCGGGGTTGTCCGTTGATTACCGTTAAAAGGGTTTCAAGGACATGTGAGAGGAAGGAGGAAAACATGAAAATTCGGGTCGAAGAGGGCAAACTCATTGTCCAGTTTCAAGTCAACAACTGCGCAAATCGGTACAAAAGAACGCTGAGAGACCTAAGCGTTCTTTGGATCTTTATGCAATTTGCTTCCACAGTGATTTCCATCTTTACTCAAAGTGCAGAAAGCGCGGGGATCCTGGGCTCAGAAAGGGCGGCACGAGCTTCACATGTGCACGTTCTCTGGGCTTCTGAAATCTTCGAACAATAGGAAAGATGCTTCGATCAAAAAGAACCAAAAAATGAAGTTCTTTTCATTGAGAAATTCCTGGCTATTTTCCCTTCGTCTTCCCCTTTAGCCTTTAATCGTACCGCCTGTAGCTGCGTCAAAAAGGCGTCTGCAATCGACGCGAATTCCAAGCTCTCATGTCGCCACAACGCGCTTGTGATCGACTGTGCTGACGGGGACCGCCTTCAGCGCCTGTGTCGTTGGATACGCTGTCGCTGACAAAATTTTTTCATATCAGCGGACGCCGCGAATTCGGATCGCGGTTCCATGGGAGGAGCCGACACGCTTCGACAGAAACAGCTTGGTGAGGACGCTGACGCCAAAGACGACGGAGATGGCTTGGATATCCTATCATCGTCATTTTTGCTGGATTTGAGACAGACAAAAAAGAAACCCAAAGTGGTTAAGCAAGGAAAGTACACTTAATTAGACAAAAGTTGATTTTGCAAGTTTTGATCGGTTTAGGCCGACGTAGACGGTGATGTCGCACGGCTTCGTTTCTCTTCGGGTCATCCAGAACCGTCCGCCGTCAAGCTTGGCGGTGACTACGCCGGACATGCGTTCCTCGGCTTCAACGGTCGCGTTGAAGCTGGCAATTTTTAATGTTAATGTGAAAGTGAGTTGCGTTTGAAACGTCGAGCTCAGTGAAAAGATTGGCGTGAACCTCAGTGGGCTGTTGCGGCCGCTGGACGTCTACCGTCTCGATTCCTGGCGAGGGCCGCCCCCAAGTGATCCGTTCGGGCCCGCGTCGCGTGTTTCGCGCGGTTATCGACAGCTTTAAAAGGCACGGTTCTTGTGTTCAGGTTTAGTGTGCTCTTCAATCTGCGGGAAGCCAGCTCTCCTCGGCTCTAGGATCGTCTTCATCGACTCTTCCAGCTCCCTGCCCAGTCTACGGCCTCCTTCGCGTCTCTCGAGGGCCTCCCTCAACCCTTCCCATGCCCATCGGGATTCACACCATTCCGCGTCGGTCCGATCCCGTGCCTCGGTAGTATCCTATTCCATCAATCCAAACAATTTCAGATCACGATTGTCACTATGGAACAAACCATCCTTTACTGGGTCATCATGTACTTCGCTTTCCTCTCCTTCGCACTCGCTCATGCCGTCGCGTTCAAGCTCGTCTGCATGTGCTTCCGCGAGTAAGAATTACATTTCCTCTTCTGATTTACAAAGACCATAGCATTTTCAGTTGCGGAATCGACCCTCCTCGCGAGCAGAAGCCGGAGAAGCGCTCCGACGGCTACGAGCGTTTCGATGTCTGATCACCTGGTATACGACCCCCGACCGACCCTCTTATGGACCTGGATAACACTTTTTGGGCTCTTCGCACTTTCCTTTTCTCTTCGTCAGCATTTCCTCTCTTTTGCCGTCCGAGATTGACTGTCTTTGTGAACTGGCTGTCCCTAACTTGTCTTTGTAACTGTAACTTGAGCTGACTTTTATAAATTTAATTCCAAAGTCGTCTTTTTGCCTACGCATGCCAATAGAGAGTCACGGAGACTCGTAAAGACTTCTAACGGGTCAATTCACGGCCTATACAGAGAGTTCTGGCTCCAATAGACAGCAGTTGGCTTCGATTGATCCTCCTAAAGGACCTTGTCCGGAACCCATTTGCAGTTCGCGGCTTGTCGGGTCCCGCAACGATGGAAGCGATGAATGGAAATATCACACGTTCATTTTTCAGTCTGGTTTGTGATCTCAAACCCTTCTGGCAATTTCATCCACCGAATCCACGCTGAATCTCTTGTTAACGGTCAAATTCCACCTCACTGAATCGTAGAATCGTGGCCGCATAGTTTAGATTGCGCTTCAAAAATGATTTCGGTTGAATCGCGCGAAAATCTACTCCATAGGCACGTCGCATCTCAGTTTATGCGCGATTTTGGATTTACCTAGAAAGAATCGCTCGTGTCTGGGCAAATTTAACCCCACGCTAGATAGCTGATTCGATGACACAGAGTCCAGTACGCGCTTTAAAAATGGCTTCTAATGAATCGCGATATATTTCGTTTCAAATGCACGTCGCATCTCTATTTTTGCAGGTTTTCCTATCCAGGCTGGCTGGTCCGAAAGTGATTTGCTTCGTGATTCGCGAAATTGATGTAAGCGCTTTTTACTTTAGTTCCAGGGTGTGATTCGCAGCCAACGCAATCCCAGGTTCCAAAGCACGCGAGATGTGATTTCGCTGAAAGGGGGTGTTGCGGACTCCGAGCCCTGCCGTTTTCCCAGCGTGGCAATGTCGAGATTATTTTCATCACGCTTGTCGCCTATATGTAGAATTTCAACTGATTTGTTCTGATTTCAGGATGACCGCCGCCGGATCTGGATTGAAGATGCGATTCTTCTTCGATGTCTTCTGCCCATACTCATTCACCGCTTTCCAGGTAACGTTTTTAACATTTTTCTGTTACTGAAATTCCTTTTGTTCAGCTCATCAAGACCAAGATTGACGAAATCGACTTCAGGCCTCTTCTGCGACGGAAGTTCCTCTGTAAGCGAGGTGCGTATCATATTGGGTTCCTGTTCGTAATTCATGTTGAATCAGGGATTCAGAGCGCAAGGAGGCCATCGCTATCTCGCAGTCGGAGCTGGACGACTTGCAGAGATTCCGCGAGAAGTACGACTTGAAGCCGGCCGCTCTGAATTATGTAAGTTTCCATTTGGTCATTATGACAGCTACTCGCTCTAAATGTTATATTAGTTTTTATCTATGTTTCCATGTTTGCAACCCCGACTATTATTGATTCAGTCTTGTTTTAGACGGCTCTCCCTCCCTCTGACATGAACAAAAGGAGCCCCTTGTTCCTCACCCTTATTGGTCGCCATCACCCCGCGTTGCTTCCTTCTGCAGTCGACGTCGTCTTCAAAAGGCACTGGATCGACCAGCTGGATTGCCACGGAACAGCGGCCTACATGACGGTAAGCATGTTGCTTGGTATAATTATAATATTAGGGATGTTGATGGACATGTTCGAGTCCTTGCTTTCTGCCAAACGCAGACATCACAGTTGAGTACTTGGAAGTGCTGTTCGAGGTACCTGATCACGAACAATCCAACCAGATTTGATCAGTTGGGCCGCCGGCTCTGGCTACGGCTCTTCGCCTTTTGAGCTGATCGGATATTGCGTTCAGGTGGATCACGCAGCCTATCCTTTGACACGATCGTGATTGATCTGGTCCGTCATTGCGATCGGACCTATACGCTGACTAGGCGATCGGACCCGTGCGCAGTTGTACCAGGCTTCGCTAACCAGTGCGCAAGACTTTGTATAGATACCTTGCATCGTAACCAAAACGGCGTGCTTCCGTTTGCTGTTAAATTGTGCATATTGATACTTGATTCTAACCAGGTGTGTTTCAGATGTGCCGTATGATTGGATTGAACTTGGGAGAAAGCGACAGATTGGTCGCACAGATTGAATCCCGTTCTAACATCCTAGCTGCGAACGATTGCTGCGACGAAGCTGTTATGACCGAGGTGAGAATTCTTTGGGGATGATTTATGATGAATCCAACCTATTTCAGAAGGACGGTACACCGATTGTGGAAATTGAGGACGAGGAGCAGCCGCACGAGAAACTGAAGCTTGACCAGTTCGATCTCGAGAAACTCGCTAAGAAGGTTCAGAAGCTCATCCCGTAGGAAACTTGTTAACGTTAATGTTTCATATTATTTGTTTCTGTATTGTTCGGGTAGCTGCGATAGTCGTTATAGTCGCAATTTTGTTTAAGGAAACACGTTATTTGACATTGGGTCCTGGTAGCAGTTTAGGCGCCGTGAGATGTGACACAGCGAGTGAATGAACCTTGTCTCGCTTGTTTCTGTGCGCTGGGTTGGTTTACGGCGGAGCAGCCGGCTGTGAGCAAGACGGCATGCAGATTCATTTCCTTCAGAACGTGAAATCCTGGGTGGTGGGCTCTATTGTGGCAGCGACCCCACGCTTTTGCGAGTTCCTGTGGTCACAAAACAACATTTATTCTTGCTTGTAATAGTATATTAGAACGCTAGTGTGTATGTATGTCATAGATATGTTCTTTTAGTAATCTTCCTCGTTTCCGTCGAACGTGTCGATGCCGACTTCTTCGTAGTCTTTCTCCAGCGCGGCCATATCCTCGCGGGCCTCGGAGAACTCGCCCTCCTCCATTCCCTCGCCGACGTACCAGTGCACGAAGGCTCTCTTCGCGTACATCAAATCGAATTTGTGGTCCAACCGAGACCAGGCTTCCGCAATCGCCGTCGTGTTGGATAGCATGCAAACGGCGCGCTGGAGTTTAGCCAAATCTCCGCCCGGAACGACGGTCGGCGGCTGGTAATTGATGCCGACCTTGAAGCCAGTGGGGCACCAGTCCACGAATTGGATGGTGCGCTTGGTCTTGATGGCCCCGATTGCCGAGTTTACGTCCTATAAATGTGTTGAGAGGGATAGTCTGGAAGCGAATATTAACCTTGGGAACAACGTCGCCGCGGTAGAGAAGACAACACGCCATGTACTTTCCGTTGCGCGGATCGCACTTCACCATTTGGCTTCCGGGCTCGAAGCACTCATTCGTGATTTCCGAAACCGTGAGTTGTTCATGGTACGCCTTCTCTCTGAAATTCGGGATTCTGAGTTCGCTTGGAGCATGCGAGTCTTACGCTGAGATAATGGGAGCATAAGTGGCGAGAGGGAAGTGGATGCGAGGGTAAGGAACCAGATTTGTCTGGAACTCCGTGAGGTCGACGTTGAGAGCGCCGTCGAAGCGGAGAGAAGCGGTGATCGAGGAGACGATCTGAGCGATGAGGCGATTTAGGTTTGTGTAAGTCGGGCTGAAAAGAGGTATTGAGTCATTATTAGGGTTTCCGGAAAACACCTTTTGACTTCCAGGTTCTTGCGGCAGATGTCGTAGATCGCCTCGTTGTCTACCATGAAGGAGCAGTCGGAGTGCTCCAAAGTCGTGTGAGTCGTCAGAATGGAGTTGTAGGGCTCGACCATAGCTGAAAATGAGAATAACACAAACAACCACAGCTTTTTCTTACCTGTGCTGATCTGCGGAGCAGGATAAATGCTGAACTCCAGCTTCGCCTTCTTACCGTAATCCACGGAGAGACGTTCCATCATGAGCGAAGCGAATCCGGATCCTGTGCCGCCTCCGAACGAGTGAAAAATCAGGAACCCCTGAAGTCCTTGGCATCTTTCGGTCAACCCTAAACATCTTGGTCCCATTTCTCCGATAGAAGAGACAATCTTACGTCGGACGCGATCCATGCAAACGTCAATCAGCTCCTTTCCAATCGTGTAGTGTCCTCTGGCATAGTTGTTCGCCGCGTCCTCCTTTCCCGTGATCAGCTGCTCCGGGTGGAAAAGAGTCTTATAGGTGCCCGTGCGCACCTCGTCGACCACGGTCGGCTCCAAATCGATAAAAATGGCACGCGGGACGTGTTTTCCTGCAAATTTCAACTTAGAATTCTAGCTCTTAATGTGGAACTTACCCGATTGCGTCTCGCTGAAAAAAGTGTTGTAGGAGCTGTCCTCCACGCCGAGGGTCTGATCAGCGGGCATGATTCCATCGGGCTGGATTCCGTGCTCCAAACTAAACGTCTTCATTAAGCGACACAATGAATTTATGACTTGGAATACCAGTACAGCTCCCAGCACGCGTTTCCTATCTGGCAACCGGCCTGGCCGACGTGCAGGCTAACGACTTCACGCTAAACGATTCATTAATCAAGCTCAGTCTTCAAATTCAGAAGCAAACAAACCATTTTTCCATGAGGAGCGGGAGGCATGTTGACGTGTTTCGAAGAAATGAAGTTCTCGCAGAGCGGACACGGCGGGCGGTCAAAGCTGGAAACCCTTCGGGGGACGAGTGGCCGGGATGCCGAATGAAGGAAGGTTGTTCGTTAGCGTCTAATCAACGTCGCTATGCCAACCGAGAAGGGTGTTCGACGCGTGAGCCCCTCAACTCAGCGCCGGCTGCAGCTTGAAGCGCTCAATGCTGTCGATATCAGATGAGGACCGTGTGGACACGCGAGAGCCGAGAAGGCTGGGAACGAGCAATTGCACCTGATCAATGCGAGATTGTTCAGGTCTCGCGGACATCGATTAAAGTATTGAGGCTTCGTTCCTATTTCGTTCGTCTTCGCGTTAGGGTTCCGCTGCTCTCCAAATGCACAAATTCTGAGCCGTTCAGTGCTCTCGACAGCGGTTGGCATAGACAGCGAACCTCAAAGCTCTGTTCCGTCCATAAACCAGGAAGGACAATACAAAACACGCACTATTAGCAGATTTTGAACCTTGTTCATTACGTGAGGCAATGTGATTCTTGTGAAATCAGATTTGCTGGCTTCATTCTTTGAGTTACAACAGATTTAAAGCACAAGCTGATGAGTTATGAGGTGGTGATTGAAGAATGAGGAAGATGGATAGGGTTGGTCGCCGATCCTGCGAGACGAGGTAGCTTAGGAACCTGAATCAGTAAGGACCTCCAAGAAGGACCTGGCCAAAGTAGGCGACGCCGGTGAAGTATCCAGCCATGGCGAGTAGGATAAGAATCTTCAAAGCCCAGTGACGGTCATAGCTAAAGTTTGTTCATGATACAATAGGTCCGCTGAAAGCTGGACTTACAAGTTATGACAGATGATGAAGCCGATGGCGTAGGTCACCACGCCCATGGCAGCGCACATGCCGAAGTTCTCCCATTGACTGTACCTGATCTTAGCCATGGTTAGACTTGAGCCTAAAGCTCTAAATGTTAAACGAACGAACAAAAGGGCAAAGAACAGATATCCATGGCCTGGAAACCATTCAAAGAGCAGATGAAACAAGCATAAAATCATTTTTTATTAACAGGGAACGTGGCAGATATTCTGCGGAAGTGAAGAAGACAGTTGATGCTTCAGTTGACGTACATCTGCACAAGGTAGTGGGAACAGGCCGTGATGACCATGGCTGCGGTCATGTAACACAAGTACCGATAGAGAGGCTGTACACTAAAATTGGTTTGGTCAAAAAAAGGACTCGCAGTTAAAAAAAGTTGGTAAATGACTCAAGTATGTCCTTACAGAGCTTTGATCATAAGCAGAAGGCTTGTCAGGGAAGCCACAGTGAAAATCAATGCGATGAAGGAGAGCGGGATGCTCTTTATCCAGAGCTTCACTTCAATAAACCCAAGGGGCATCTTTCTGCAAACAGTAGAAAATAGGATTAGTACACAAAATGTCAGATATCGTCAAGGTTTGAGGGAAACCTTTGCCAAGCACTGGACACAAAACCGAAAATTGATTTATTGGTGAACAGAATGGATGAATCTCTTAAGAGGAGAAGTGGTGGATGAAGCCCAAGCCGATCACATCGAGTGCCGTCGATTCCAGAATCTCGGGATTCCAGACAAAGTAGCGGTGGAGATATTAGAAGATTGGCGTTGAAAAAGTTGTTTTTACTAGTTGCCTAGAATTGAAATCGGCGTAGTCTCTTGTACTAACAGTGTACTTGAAACAGCGCCAAATGAAGCCTTGTGATGTTTCCAAAGGTCAAACTTGTAAAAAAACTTGAAACTACGTGAATACTTACGAGGTGACATCTCATGACGGACAGAGTTGATATGGAGAAAAGGAGAAGGATTTACGGTTGTAGCTGAAAATCGTTTTCGTTATGTCTTCCCAGACTCTGAACCTAACAAAGGTTGAAACTTAGGTTCAACGCCAATCTTCTGCTTACAAAGTTGGATTAATAAGAGGGCCTTCGAGGAAGAGTAGAACATAGTAGACGAGAAGAATGTTTTGTACTGATATGAGGAGATGGATACGGTTGTAGCTGAAACTTGTTCTCGTTATGTCTTTCCAGAGTCTGAACCTAACAAAAGTCGAAAAGGCGGGTTGAATACTTACGAGGTGACGTCTTGATTAGGGGAAAATGAGCGAGGTTTGACAAAGATCTCATGACGGAAGGTAGCTTAGGAAGCTGGATTAGTAAGAGAGTCTTCGATGAAGAGTGCGACAGAGTAGACGAGGACGCAGTGTACTGATATGGAGAAAAGGAGAAGGATTTACGGTTGTAGCTGAAAATCGTTTTCGTTATGTCTTCCCAGACTCTGAACCTAACAAAGGTTGAAAAAGCGTGTTAACTACTTACGAGGTGACTACTTGACAAGGGGGAAATGAGAGAGGCCTTGTCGAAGATCTCATGACGGAAGGTGGCTTAGAAAGCTGGATTAGTAAGAAAGCCTTCGATGAAAAGTGGGCCAGAGCAGATGAGGACAATGAGGAGAACATATATGAAGAGAAGGTATGGATGTGGCTAAAACTCATTCTTGTTATGTCTTCCCAGGCTCTGAACCTAATAAAAGTCGAAAAGGCGCGTTGAATACTTAGGAGGTGACGACTTGCCAATGGGGAAATGAGAGAGGCTTTGTTTCAGATCTTGAGAGGCAAGGTAGCTTACGAAGCTGGATTGGTATAAGCCTTCGATGAAGAGTAGGACAGAGTAGACGAGGACAATGAGGAGTACAGATATGAAGAGAAGGAGAAGGATTTAAGGTTGTAGCTGAAACTCCTTCTAGTTACGTCTAACAAGTCCACTAAAAACTTCACTTACAATCATGACAAATGGAAAGGCCCTGATAATGTAGATCACCGCGCTCAAGATACAGGACACGTAGCCAAGTGCGGGATGGATGAAGCTAATCTTACCAGTCGTAATAATAGATTTGCACCAGATCGATAAGGGATATTAGCATGACTATGCCTTGCGCTAGGTAATGGATGTTTAGCGGATGGGGCTGCCGCCTGAAATTGGTTACGTTTGGAAGCTCGACAACACTGGATCTCAAGTCTCGAGTAACTAGACTAAAAGATCTGTTCTTACCAAGACATGATGAAGACCAGGATGGTCGCCACGGAGCCAGCACTGATGATCAGACTCATGCCCTGAGGAGGGATGCTCCTGATCCAGAGCTTTGGCTCAGTAATAAATTCAAGCACCATTGTTCTGAACACAGTAAAAATTGGATTAGCTCATCAATTGTCAGATATCGCTAAGGTTTGAGGAGAACCTTTGCCGGACATTGGGCACAAAATACGTAAAAAGTAATTTATTGTTCAATGGAATAGACGAAGCTGTAATGTATAATGCTGTCCGAGGAAACAACGATGCGTGCAATCCAGAAAAGCCCAGGATCGCGGCGGTGGACGTATCTGAAAGTTAGTTTCTTTTAGAATCAACCAAAAAGTGATTTTCGTCGATTATTTAGAGATGCAGGTTCAGTGCTCACGGTTTAGAATGCTAGTCTCAGAAACTAGCAGGGTCTCATATGCTATAGGTCGATCCTCAAAGAAGCAAAATGAACCTAAATTGAGTGAGGTATGTTGCAGCTCTTCTAAGGCAAGGCAGCTTAGACAGTTGAATTAGTAAGAGCATCCGACGGGACTGGGCCAAAGTAGACGAGACCCGTGAAGTATCCAGCTGTGATAAGAAGGATGAGAGTCCTCAAAGGGCAGAGACGTTTGTAGCTAAAACTCGGTTTGGTCATAACAAGTCTACTGAATGTTAAACTTACATGTTCCGAAATCCGCAATTGCCTCGGATACTAACTTTCTCAAAGTAGACGACGCCAGTGAAGTATGCAGCCATGACGAGAAGCATGAGAATTTTAAAAGCCCGGTGTCGGTCATAGCTAAAACTGGTTTTAATCATTATGAGTCCTAAAAAAACTAAACTTGCAAGTTATGGCAGATAAAAAAACCGCTGATGTAGGGCACCACTACCATGGCGACGCCGATACCGTAGTTCTTCCATTGAGCGTACCAGTTTTTGGCCATCGCTGGACTAATCTCTCAAGTTCTAAAAGTTGCATATGGCTGTTAAGAGGACAAAGAACAGGTAGTTATGGTTTGAGGACCATTTTGAAAAGGGACACAGAGAAACAAGGTCTTTTTTTTATTAACCGGGCATGTATCAGAACTATGTGGGAGTATAAAAGACGCTCTTTATTCAATGGAAGAACTACGGTATCTGCGCCGTAATGAAGACGGTCTTCTTACTCCACGAAGTAACGTCGCATCACTTCAAGTGTGAAGCCCAAACCGACCAGACCAAGCATAAACGTGATCATATTCCTTGGATAACGGTGCCATCTAAAACCGTTTGATAAGCTTACAATGTTAGATTGACAAAAAATGTTTAAAAACAGCATTTTGGGTGTATGTTTTAGTCGTACCCGGCTGAGATCATGAGCAGGAGAGCCGCCAGGAGAGACATCATAATGATCAATATGATGACCTGCGGAGGGACGGTCTTTATCGAGGCAGTGACGCAAGCGTTAGGCATCTTCACGCTGAAAACAGTGGGAAATAGGATTAGCTATCAAAGTGTCAGATATCGTCAAAGTTTGAGGAGAACCATTGCCGGATACTGGATGCAAAAAACCAAAAAGTAGTTTATTATTCAACGCGTGAGAAGAAGTGGTAATCTCTTAAGAGTAGAAGTGGTGGATGAAGCCCGAACGCATGACTTCGAGTGCGATAAGTTCTAGAATTACTGGAATCCAGGCGGAGTGGCGGTGGACATATCTGAAAGTTTGTGTTGTTAAAACGGTTAGAAGACCTTTTGCTAAGGCTCTTAAACCCTCACAGGCTCGACTTTTAGAATACCCCAAAAAGCGCGAAATAGGCCAGATCAAAGCCAGGAACCAAGACTGCCGAATTCAGAGTCCTCCCGTGAACGACAAGCCCGGTTTCGCCCGACAAGTACCTTATTTCCACGTCAAGACTCTAAACCACTTACTCATGCTGAACGAGGATCCAAGTGACGCCAATCCAGAGAGTCAGTATAATGTGGAAAATAAACATTACTTTGAAGAATGACCGATAATCCGGAAGATTCGTAATGAGTCCAGTTTCATCAATGTCGATAAGTACAAGAACCATCTAGAAGATTAACGCAAACATTATCCACCACGACCACAAGACTACGATAGCACACCAAGGGTACGGTAACCAAACACTAAACAAAAAACGCAAAATTGAACGTTTTATTAAGTCCGGAAAGTGACGTGCCAGGCGTATCGAAGACTACTTATATCAGCCTGATATTCCAGTGGAACACTTTCTTCAGGATTAGGTACAAACCCAGCATCAGCAGCTTTATGGCAAATCCGAACAGTACTGCTACAATTCTCTCCAGGGCCGGCATGGAGCTCCTGGAACTCATGCAATGAAAAGCTTACTAAGGCCGAGTTTTACCAATTGGTAGCTAACCAGATCCAGTAAAACAACATGATAAACCCACATTTGGCCACGCCGTGGGCCATTGTCTCAGGTTGTTGACGGAAAGATTCCAAGTCAATTTGGAGGCTAAGTTCATCATGGCTACCTAACTCTGGATTGACTTCAACATCCTGGCCGAGTCTGAAAGTCACTTCCACGCCGTCTTCGGGATCTTCGTTTTGAGTGGATTCTGAAATTCTGTCATTTCATACTAACTCATTCTGAACTCTTACCCCGGCTAACGGATTCTTTGCTGGAACAGATGCCCGTAGAACTGGTTTCCGAATCTTCAAAGCTGGGTCTACCTGAAGCCGACAGGTTGTTTAGGGGGACGATGTCGTAATAGTCTTCTTCGGATCCGAAAACTGGCATCGAGGCTGATCTCGACAACATCTCTAAACTCCGATTAGCGGAACACAAAAATTCAGACATGGTAAAGATATAGAATGGTCATTAAAACCACTTCAAATCAAGACAAATTCAGATTACGCATAATCATTTTAGTCAATTACAATCACAGAAAGCAGTAATTCAAAACCACAAATCTTGGAATCAGTCAGGGAAGGTGGAGAATCGCCGGGAAGCTGAAACGTTTGAAATGAGGACTGAGTCTTTAGTACTGTCAACCCCCAAGCTTCCGGCCGTTGGAGTGCAGGAGACGCGCGCGATAGGTGCGTGAAACAGCGCTTGCAGGCGCGAATCAGTTGCGCTTAGACTTCAGAACCCAAGCCTGTCGGTTCGCTAACGGGCGCGTGCTTACGTGTTTGCGGATTTTGCTTTGAGTCTGGATCTGGTCTCAAGGTTTCCCCGCTCTTTCCATTTGAGTTATACTATAAACATGAGCTACCACGAATCAAACGCCAAGTCATCTTAATAGCTGTGTAACCTACTACCTCAAAGATACTCGCGTCTGCCCCCAACGTCAGGGCTAGATCCCCGAAAGGGGGCTTGTTGGCAGTACGACTTAGAAGACACAGAAAGCTTGAGCCCGGACACATTTCCCAAGTCCTACTTACAGTGCCGGAATGCCTCTTTGGCCGATCTGGTAGCGCGCCTTACCAACTAACTGACTAACTGCTGACTGCTTAGTCTTCTAAGACGTCTCGTATCCTTCCCCACCTCCTCTTAAAGATTCCCCAAAAACGTACCTAGCTTTTCCTTCAAAGTCTCTCTGAGGTGCATCATGCATTCCGCGAAGTGAAGACCAACGAAGGAACAAGCGGCGAGCACCCCGTAGACAGCGAACAAGGGCAGTAGTGGATGCAGGTGGCGAGCTCTCCTAAGCAACCAAAATTATAGAGCAGAATAAGAACATCCAAGGTAACATACCAAGCTTTTTGGGCAAGTAGCAAGCAGACGGTAGGAAGAAAAATGAAAAAGATTTTATGGCCCGAATCTTTTGGCTCCGTCCAGTAGTTGTTGGATACCATGGCTAAACACTAAAATCGGAGATTGGGCACATCATAAGAGAGAATGTCAGTAATCCATGGATATCAGTTAACCAGGAGATCAGAAACGCTCTACGTCTCGAAATGTGTTTATTGACTTCTAAGAAGACTGCCTAAAAACTGCTAACACGGTATACACTTGTATGTACTTCTGATAGAAGGAAGACTGGAAACCTGAAAATCAGATAAAACTATCAAGGATTTGCTGAATTCGTTACTCTCCACTGGCCCTTGAGAAGGACTAGGTCTACAAACCATGCTGAAACTTACCTGAAGAGCGACAACGAAGAACCAGATAAGGGAAGAAAGAGCAGGAGTTAAAGTTACCTGCTTCTTCGAGCGGATAAAGTTGACCCGGTCACAAGACTGCATGCAGGAGAAGCAGATGAACGAGTTCGGAAAACGAAACTAAAACTAAAGATCTCAGACTTGAAGCGAAATGAGCTAGGATTGCTTGGACATACTGATGAAGATAAAGGCTCCGGTGAAAGGCGCGTTGCTGATGGAGAAGCCACTGATAAGATTGCTGAAATCACATCTCTATGAGCTAGTTGAAAATTTGCCTTACACGCTGCTGGACAGCTTTAGAAGGGAGGTTGCCACGTGAGATTAACGATGAAGACCCTGGTAAGCCTGGTAGGACTGGTAAACCCTGGAAGGACGCGGATGAGTGAGGAGTCACGGAGATGGTGCCTATAACCTCATCTTTACATTCTTGTTTTAAACTTCAACTTAACCCTTATATGTCAGCGAGAGAACCTAAGGTGTAAGGCTGCCAAGGCTTCGTGGGAGTTTAGGCAAACTTTGTCGACAAGGTCGTTTAAGTTCACGAATCCAAAGCCGATAATTATGAGCTGGGCTATTCCAATCAGTACCTTCGTAGAATTCCGGATAGCCCTAAGTTGACATTATTAGATTGTTTAAAATTTTGATCATACCGCTTCTCATATGGCTGAAGAATGAAGTAAGGGCAGAGCCCGCAGAGTACAGTCTGAAACAGACTTTGCGCCACGGACGCCATCCATCGGGTCAGAAACTCTTGCGGGTCCTTTACGTGGACTGTGATGGCATTGGAGACAGTGATAAGAACCAGAATTATGAGGATCTTCATAGCGAGTTAAGTGGTAGAATCCTTCTAAAAATCAATTTAGCAAAAACCCCAAACTTTAGAACAGATATAGAAACTGGCTACAACCGGTTCGTAAGGTCGGAAGGAATCAGCAGGCAAATAGAAATTTATCAAATGTCATTCACGAGCAAAATCTCTGGAAACGAAAAAAGACGAAACCGACGAGGAAGTGAGCAGCAGAGAGCGAAGAGGAGAACAAAGAGTCCAAATATCGATCTATAATCGCCAAAGATACAGTTATATCTTCTGTAAGTTTGTAAGTCTGTAAGCTTACAAATGGAGAAATCCGGAAATCGGCAAAAAGGAAGGGAGAGATGGGATGACTGGTTGAGGGACACGGTGGTTGAAGATGGAGTTCACTCTGAAGAGTGATCATAAATGGTTGTCTTACACGTCTGGCTTTGCTGATATAGATTTCGAGGAAACAAGGCAAAAAGTAGCTAAGAACTCTAATGACAAATTTTAGTTACTTTACAAGAATGTAAATTCACTTTAAAAGAGGTGATCGGCCAAAATCTC
>KN167287.1:162875-186698 GCA_000757745.1 Steinernema scapterisci
TCAATAGAACGTTTTTGTTTTACAACCGATCCGATCACTAAATCGATAGTTCGTCGTCCGATCGCCGTTGGGGCTCCGATGCTATCGGGAACACTTTGCAGCCGCAAATCGCTCTCGTTCAATTCCCACAAATGTACTCTCTGACAATAGCCGACTATGTGGTCTTCTCGGCGTTTCTATGCATCTCCATCGGCGTTGGGATCTTCTATGCCATCAAAGCCAGGCTGAAGAAGGGCTCCACCGATGACTACCTCGTGGGTGGTCGGAAGATGCCATTTATCCCTGTGGCCCTTTCACTGATGACCACGTTTCTGACTGGGATGACTCTCCTTGGAACTCCGGCAGAGATTTTCAACCGCGGCGGGCTGTTCGCCCTGCACTACTTTATGGCTCCTATAGCTTTGGCTATTTCTGGCTTTGTTTTCACCCCCATATTTTACCACCTTAAAAGCACGTCAATTTATGAGTATCTAGAGATGAGATTTCACTCTTTGGTCTTGAGACGACTTTGCGCAGCGGCCTTTATCCTTAATACCCTCGTTTACAACGCTGTGACTATCTACAGCCCTGCTGTGGCTATGAGTGGGGTCACGGACATGAGTCTGTGGCTGCTGATCTTGGTGAGTCTTGGAGTGGCTCAAATCGGATTCAAGGGATAAGTTTACAGCTGGTGGGCGCCTCAAGCACGCTCTACACAACCATCGGAGGGATTAAGGCCGTGGTTTGGACGGACACGATCCAGGCGGTGATTATGTATGCCGGGATCGGGATTATCATAGTCAAAGGTAGGCGAGAGAACTCGTATTAGAGACCCAGTGCTGGTTCCAGGTGTGATCGATACGGGAGGATTTGGGCATATCTGGAACGTGGCCATCCAGAGCGGCAGACTACGAAACACGTGGAGGATTATTCCAGATCCGGCTCAGGTGAGACGGGCTGGATTAGGGGATAGGATGCCAAATCTGGGGATCTTCTCGACAGCTTTTATCAAAGATTAAGACAGAGTTATGGACAGATATCTACTTTCCACCGCCTCCCCACGAGTGACAGCATCCCTTGACGCATTCCGTGAAGTCGGCTCCTTGAAGCCAGGGACAGTCAGCCTTGACCTTGCCTAAATTAGAGCTTCAAACAACGCCAAATTTAAGACTAACTCACATGGGGCTGAGAATTCGCAGGCAGCTCGTTTGGCAATGAAAGCGCTGGCTCCGGAGATGAGGACGCAAACCTGAAAATCGCTGATCTGAGATATCCAAAGTAGGCCTAAACGTACGAGGAGGAAAACAAGAAGACCCTTCATGACGACGGTACACAGGGGAACTGAGTCTTTGGAGTCCGTACCAGGGGTTGAAAGGCCCCTAAGAGTGCTTTGTGATCTTATCAGTTCTTTGTTCTCCATTTCGACTTTTATGGGTTTGTTCTTTGCACTGTTATCGGGAGGAAAACGCCCGAAATCGGCGTAAACATGTCACTCAATTTGGGGTCTTATCTGATGTGCCAAAAAGGAAAAGAAACTTGGCCAAACTCAAGAGATTCTGTGCTAAAAGTGCCTGAATTCCAGTACATGAGCATCTGGAGCATCCTCCTCAGCTCCACGACCATCTGGATCACCCTCTACGGCGTCAACCAGATGTCGATCCAGAGATACTGTAGCGTCCCGACCATCAAAGACGGTTAGCTGAAGTCCACCTTGACCTCAATCCCAAGATGACCTCTTCCAGCTCGTAGAGTGGTTTGGCTAAATGTCCCGTTCCTGATGATCCTCTCAGTCATGTGCTGCTTGGTTGGTTTCATGGTTCTGGCCTACTTTTACTACTGTAATCCTCTCGAAACTGGCGAGATTACGACTCCGGACCAGCTTGTTGTCCTGTTTGCTGTTAAGGTCACTCGTGAGTCGTTGGAACAAGTCCAGGATCCTTTAGATGCAGCTTTTTAGAGAACTACCCTGGCGTGGCCGGCCTGTTTCTAGCCTGCGTCTTCGCGGCGTCCCTAAGTACCGTATCCGCTGGGTACAACAGCATCGCCGCGGTCATCTACAACGATTTCGCGAAGTCGAATTTCGAGTCCAGAGCTCTCCTGATCAACAAGGGCGTCGCTCTCCTGGCTGGTCTTCTTAGCACCGGCTTGGCTTTCGCCTGTAAACCTCTTGGTGGAATCCTTAGCTCCTCAGTGGGTCTCCTAGGCACCACCACAGGTCCTGTTGTGGGCCTCTTCTGCCTTGGAGTCTTCGCTAAGAACGTGTCCACAAGAGCCACGATTGTGGGCTTCGTGGCGTCGACCGCATTTTGCGTTTTTCTCTGGATTTCCAACGTCATCGAGAAGCCCTATAAAGGTAGGCTTGGGTTCGAAAGCTCTCGGTATACGGTAGCGCTTGCAGACTACCGGCTTCCCACAAACTCGTCCTCCAAAGGCTGCCATGGCGAGCACTTCACCCCAACCAAGATTCCCACCTCCTATGATCCTCACTTCGGTCGCCCCGACGCGTTCTACTTCAGCAAGATCTCGACCTTCTCCTACGCCTTCATCGGTCTCTTCTTCGTGGTCCTCATCTCCCTAATCCTGAGCATCTGCATCCGCCCCGGACACGAAAAGTTCAGCTCGGAACGTCGCCATTCCCTCACATGGAGTGGAAGACCCAAAAAGCCGTCACCGATCGCGTAAATTTTTAACAACATTCAAGTGATAACAACAAAGTCAACAAAAAATCAACAAAAGATAATAAAATCGTGCTCTTCTTCGCTCACACCTGGTGCTTGATCTTGTGCTTCTTTTCCAGTTTCTTTCGCCACATGTTCTTCTTCTTGTCGACTTTGGAGTTGAAGTCCACTGTACCGGTCTTCTTGTCACCGCTGGTGATGCTGTTCAGATCTTCGGCGAACGTTTTGTTCTTCTGGAGTCGGTGTTTCTTTTCGGTGATCTTCTTTCCGGCGCGTTTTCCTCGGGGACGCCTGTTGCTTTTCCGGCTCTGGAATAAGGATAAGGTTAGGTTGTGATTCCGACCGGTTCGCAGATTGAGCTAGCAGCGAAAATGAAGTGCTTTTAGACAGGAATAAGGCTGCGAACGCTGTCTAGACACGACATCGTCAGACGTTCATGTCTGCTAGATGGTCATTTGACCGATCTGAACGCCTTCAACCGGTCGGTTTCCAGATGTCTGCCAAGAATTCCGACCGGTCGATAGCCCCTCATCTAGACGAATGAGCCGCATGTGACTCCGCCACGTGCAGGATGCGATGTAAACAAAAAGTCAGCTTTCAGCGCGATTTGGCACGTAGCCATTAGACAACATGTCTGAAAATGCTCATTCGGACCGAAAGACCCGTTGAAACCGGTTGCTTTACAAAGCCCGATATTAGACGTCTACAAAAATGTCTAAAAATGAACTTACCCCAATCTCCTTCTTCACTTCCGCCTTGTCGTCTTCATCCTCCTCCATTCCAGCGTCATAAGCGCCCTCAATTTCTGGGAATTCATGGTCGGACATCTGATCCAAGTCTGTCAGACCGCTGATGTTCGATTCCAGCTCTGTCAGCGATCCCTCGTCTTCCGAATCCACCGCCTCTTCATCGTCGCTGTTCACCTTCTCATCATCAGGCACGTCTTCTTCCTTGATGTCTTCTTCCAGCTCCTGGATCGGCGCCTGGTCATCTGGGCCCTCCTTCTCAGATCCAGGCGGCGCAACGTAGTACGGCAAACGACCACGCTGGAAGTCGTTCAGGACGCACTTGGAGACTGCGTCCAAGTTCGGCTCTCCTCCCTTCAATAATCTTCCGGATTTGATGGCGATCTTCGTCAGGAAATCGTCGACGTCTTTGAACTCCGGGATTTCGTACGTCTTCTGCAGATGCTCGGGCTTCACACGGTCCAGGACACCTTGGACGTGGTTTTCGGGATCCTTGACGTTCTCCACACGGACGACACCCTTGAGGATGGTCTGCGTTTCCGAGTCTCCTTGCGGGTAAACGACTCCAGGACAATCGATAAGGTAGATGCGCTTCATGAGGGTGACGTATTGCCAAACTTTGGTTTCTCCGGCAATCGGGGCAGTTTTACACACCTTCTTCTGTCGGAGGGTGTTGACAATCGACGATTTTCCGACGTTGGGGTAGCCGATGAAGCCAACGCTCACCTAAGAAATCCAAATTAGCTGTGTCCTAAAAATCTAAAGTTACCTGTTGGCGCTCGGGATGAAGCTTAGCAAACTGACGCAGCAAGTTGATCAGAGCTCCTTTACCGAACGAGTTCTGGATGGACGCGTGGAAGACGACCGTGGGCATCTCCTTGGCGAGGATCCTCAGCCATTTCTTGGTGACCCAGGTGGGGACAAGGTCGACCTTGTTCATGACAAGTACGAGATGCTTGTGAGGCTTCTCCTTGCGAAGGAATTCCTCAACGTGACGGCATCTGGTTCCCATGGGATCGCGAGCGTCGATGACCTCCACGATGACGTCGGAGGAATCGATTACCTGGAATTTTGAGCGTTATAGAAGCTGGTTAAAAGCTAAGAACGAACCTTGTAAAGTTCTCCCCAAACACGGTTACTCTGACCGGCGCGGAAAAGAGGATTCGGGTTCTCGACGCGGTCGTTGTCGGCGCCGTCGATGACCAAATCGCGATCCTTCTCCTTGGTGTAGTCGCCTTCTCGGGTCTCCACATCTTGCTGCATCGCTTCGAGCGAGTCGACCTTCAGCGTGGGCTTCTTCCTGAGAGACTTCTTTCCGAAAGTGTACTCGAAGCTCTCAGTATCCAGGACGTGGACACGCTGCTGCTTCGCCTTCTCAGTCAGCAGGGTGATGGGCATCTTGGTTTGCTTCATGACCACCTGGAAGGGGTCGTGCATGACCTTTCCTAGGTTCTCCTGGAACTTCTGCAGCTGTTCTTGGCCGATGACGCGCGTGTTTCCGAACCATTTGCGGTTGGGTTCAACACGGGCGACGGTTCCAGACTTCAGGGTGTCTTGGAATGGCGCGGCCTTCACGATTTTGCCCATCTTGTCACTGAAATACATCAGTTAATCTCAGAAATTCGAATTTTGGCGAATCTTACCGGATAGGTTTGAAGTTCTTGTACATCAGCAGACGGTTGATGGTGGCTCTGGATCGCATGTTGGAACCGGTGCGTGGGCGATCTGAAAAGAACAAAAATTAGCTCATGTCGGAGAATTTATAGACTTACCGGGATTGAGCGAGTGATTTCCAGTCTTCACCTTCTGCCGATTGACGGTTCCGGAGGTGTTCCGCTTGAGCTTGTTGACTGCGGGCTTCTTCCCATCGCGCCCGGGGCGATTGTGCTTCAGCGAAGAGCGCTTCTTCGCCATGTTTACCCTGTCTGAAAGAACAAGGAAAATTAGGGTTTGGAACGACGCAAAACACGCGACTCTTGCAAAACACGGTATACAGACACGAAGATGTCTGGTAGAAAAATAAATGCTCGAATAGCGCGCACGAAATAGACATAATCAACGGCACGTAATCATCATTTCAATTAACAGCACGGTCGGTCATCGAGTCGTCTAGACATGCTACCTTCCGACCGGTCAACACTGTAAACATACGCAAAATGAAGATACAAAGGAGACAAACGTTACTCCTAGACACTGGAAAACGAGACAAAAAATGGACATTTATTTACAGCAATAAATTAGCGACTAGACTAGACAGGTTAAGTAGACATGCGCATGTCTAGACATCCATAAGCTCGCGACTTTCAGGTGCTTCTTCAAGCACCTCCATCGGCTTCAACTCCGTCTTCTCAGCGCTCGTTTTCGCCAATTCGTGGTCGACGATTCTCACGATATCCGTCTGATTCAGCTGGATATTCTTAATGTAATCGTCATACTCCTAAAAACGCAAAAAATGAAGCTAAAATCACAAAAAGCGAGCACTCTTACGTTCGAAATTCGAGGTTGCGCGTAGGCCAAGATGCGCTCGGTCGTTTTTTGCACCTCGGAGATCAGATCGGTGATGTTCGAGTTGTTCTCTAGCAGCGGCTCCACCGGAGTCTCCACCGCTTCGTAAAGCTACAGAAAAACGCGATTAAAAAATGAAAAATGGCTCAAAAATGCGCACAATGTGGCTGGATCGGATGATACCATCGAATTCCTTATGACGCTGGTTGCGCTCGAAATTGTCCAAAAACCGATCCATTTCAGATTTCAGCACTTTCGAGTGGTCAAACAGGTTCTCGCTGACCAATTCGATATCGTGGATCACCGAAGGGATCGACATAATTACGGGAGGAAAATAAGGAACGAGCCGAAATACGTAAATTGGAAAATCACTTCGAGGGAGAAGTTACCGTATCCCTTTCGTTAGGGCGCAGGGAACTGACTTGCGCGACGTGGAGCGCGGATCGAAATTTTCGGACTTCTTGGGTTTTCCCGTCCTTCGGACACGTTTTAGGCGATTTTCGGGTTATGGAAGTGGTTAAACTTGGACTTGAAGCCGTCAAGAAGCGTTGTTTCAAGCATTGATAGGGCTAATGAATCCTAACGAGATTTCGACGTGTCTAATATAGATCTCATGTTCGGTCGGAACGATCTGTTGGAACGTTTTGGCAAGAAGTGACTCGCTGGCGATGCGCTTCGGGTTCAGCTGTGATTTGGCGGTCTTTTGTGGCTTTGCCACGCGCTGTTGGGTTGGGCTGGCGTCGGGAATCATCTGAGATTCTGTGGAATTTTCCGGGAGACGATTAGGCGCGTTTAGAGGGCGATTTCAGGTGATTTGGCCTTTTAGAGCTGCTTCCCCTTCGCGCCCTTTTTAGTTTGGCCGTTTCACTTTTGCAGTTGTAGAAACACGTCCAGACGATAGCTAATTCGTGTCCGTATCCGATCTCCGTGACGCGTTCATGAAATCACCTCTAAATAAGTCTCTTTTGCAGAGAAAATCCACAAGAATGCTGTCATTCTACGGCCTCCTAGAAGCGGCCCTCCTCGTCGTCAACGGCCTCGCGATCATCAACCGTGAGCGCGTGTTGAACAAGGTAAGAATCTCATGAATAATCTCAAATAATGGCGATTTCGTGATTTCAGATCCTGAAGAACAACCAGTTCAACTCCTTCGACAACAGCCACCAGAACTCCGTGAAGCTGCAGCTGGTGAACCTCGTCATCGCTGTCCAGACGGTTATGAGAAGTAAGTATTTTCTTACTCTTTCAAGGCATGTTTAGTTAAGTGTAGTAGACGTTTTCTGTCTGAACTGGAATGTCTGGAATCGAGTCTTTTGTCTAGCCGAAAGAGGTCATTTTCTGCTGGGCGCAGAGATCGGTCGGATTGTGTCGAACACAACCGATCCTCATCTTCGATCGCTCTGGAATAACTCGATTCAGACATTCCCGACAATTTCGGCGTTTCTAAACGTTCCCTTTTGCACGTAGACAAGTTCCTGAAACGTCTCATTTTGGATTTGGTTACGTGACGAAATTGGTCGTATTTTGTCTGACAGTAACCCAGACTGTCTGGTTTTTTGATTCTGACCGAAAAGGTCATTCCTGGCAGACGGATTTCGAGGGTCGGTCGAAGAGCAACCGCTCTGTTGCCCCCTAAAATGAATGATCTCAGACGCAGACAACGTTTCGTATGGTTCCAGACATCGGATTTCGCATGTAGACCTGATATCAGTTGACCTAATTTGCATACCCTGATCCCATTGAATTACTAATTTCCTGCTTTTTTCAGTTCCCCTCATCGCGATCAACATATTCGTCATCCTTATCAAGCTGGTCCTAGGATAAGAAGGACGTCATTTCTGGTTCATAAATGTAAAAATAAAGTTATTCCTCTTTGTTCTTCGCCTCTTTCCAAATGCGGAAAGAATTCTTGTAATTGCAGCACAGCTCTTCGTGGTTGTTTATCGATCCCGGCGCGAGCCCCCTTCCCAGCCACGCGTCGTGGGGTCGTTGCGGCAGTCAGAGAGACGACAAACGCGAACGTTGCTGTTGCTGCCTAGGTCAGATCATCTGATCTCTCCTTCTCCTGTGTGCGTTCCCCGTCAGTCATCCCGAGACGGTGTCGTCGTCGTTACTGTTGAAAAACGATGACGAACGAAGTTAAAAGTTTAGAATATTCCGTGTTGAAGATCCCGTATGAAGTCTTGAACAAGCGTTTCCGGAGCTCGCAGAAGGAGATCGACAAACTGAATCACAAATTCGAGTGCGCCGCGAAGTCTTTGGACCAGCAGATTCCGAAGGATAACGATCCCGTACCGCTGAAGAACGTCGAGAAGCATGTCCCAGCTGTGGCCGAACGGATCCGCGCAATCCACAAGAATCTCGTCCAAGCCGTTGACAGCGAAATCCAAGTTGCCGAGGATATGGAGAGAAGGCTGCAGTATTTCCAGAGGGCTGAAACTGCGAAACATCCTGCCGAACACGGCGCGTTCAAGAAGGAACGTATCGATCGGATGATCATCGAGCATCTCTACAGGACCGGCTGCTTCGAAACTGCCTCTATGCTGGCGGATTCGTGCAAATTGAAGCCCGTGTGCAACGATCTCGTTTACGAAGAAGTCCGGCGTGTGGAAGACGGCCTCAAAAATCACGACCTCAATCCTTGCCTGGACTGGATCTTCGATAATAGGTCCAAGCTACGGAGGCTGCAGAGCGATTTCGAGATGGAAATTCGGATCCAAGAAATCGTGGAAATGATGAGGGACAACCGCAAGGTGGACGCCATGAAATGGGTATGTGATTCTTAGATTTGTTGCCCTCATTAATGCCCCGATTCCAGGTCAAAAAATGCTTCGGCCACATCGGAAACGGTCAATGGGAGAGGCGTCCGAACCTGAAACAAGTCGCCGGAATGATCGCAGCTGGGAAAGGCATCGCCTACAAATCCTACAAGAACATGTACGGAGAAGAACGATGGGAAACGCTGATACAGATGTTCAGGGTCGAAAGCGAGAGGGTCTTCCAGGTAATATTGTCCTCTATCGCCGATTTTAAAGTTGCTTTTTCAGCTTTCCCAACAATCCGCTTTCAGTACGTGCCTTCAAACTGGAATCGCTGCCTTGAAGACGCCATGTTGCATGAAATCCGTTGATACGAATTGCCGTTGCAGCGTTTGTCATCCGGACGTTTACGACTTGGCCGAGGGACTCCCGATTCGTCATAGCACTCAATCTAGGTACGTTTGGAGGTTGGGAAAAGGGGGTTTCTTGGGCTTGGCATGCGCGATCTTCTTGATGTCACATTTTGAGGTCTTTTGGAGGCGAACTGCGCTTTTCAACCGAGGCTGTATGATTCCCGTTTCCTGCGCGTTTCACCCCTAATGGGGCTTCTTTTCAGCCGTGAGCTGAAGCCCCATTCGAGCGCTTTGTAACCGAACGCCAGCCGCTAGTCCGAGCCACGAAAGGATTCTAGAAATCCGCGGAACCCTGGCCTACTTATCCAGCAAACTCGTGACCTGACAAGCACGAAATCTACCTTACGCTTGCCACCCCTGCGATTTGGCAATCCCTGCCTAAGCTGCGTTCCTAACCTCTCTCCCATTCCAGGCTAATCTGCTCCTACAGCGGCGAGAAGATCGACGAAGACAACATCCCCATGATGCTCCCGAACGGCTACGTTTACGGTCAAAACTCGATCCTGAAGCTCACCAACGACAAGAACGAAGTCAAATGTCCTCGGACCAGTGATAGCTTCCAGAAATTAGACGTTCTACGCGTCTTCGTCCTATAAATCACCTCTTATCCTTTGTACATATCAGGTCTTTCATATAAAGCTATTCGCTTTGGGCTCATTTTTGCACGTTTTGTGTTCTGGAGTCGACGGAAGTGAGTCGGGGAAATGGGGGAACTAATGGGTTGGTAGGAAAAAGAGAGGAAGGCAAAGGACTGACGGTTCAGGAAAAAGTCCCAGAACGGGTTTCCCGGGTGTTGCGAGTTGAGCGCGGAAGGAAGGTGGAGGAATCTGGCGGTCAGACCGTAATTTTTGGGTATTGATTTTTGAATTTTTGGGGTTTGTGGGGTCATGTGGATCATTTTCTAGTCTCAGGTCCAGGCTGAGAGCTCTTTTGTCGTTAACCTCGCTGATATTACGACTCTGGCATATGTTTAATTGGTAACGTTTCCCATGATAAACGTTAAATAGCACTAATTACTACTAACTTAAGACTTTCGAGGTCATTTCAAGTGCGCCGCACTTTGCTGATCGTGTTTTAAAGGACCTTCGAACGAGAATCACGATTGTTTTTCTAGATGTTCGGGTTTGGAGGGTTACGGTAGGTAATTTTGGGTACCCTGGGAAGTGCGTAAAGCAAACACGGTGCAGGCTAAAGAGGAGTTTTAGAAGTCTTAAAATTAAAAAATTTGAGTGTTTTGGACTTTGAAGCTGGGTAAACCTGGCTCCACTGTAGCCCCTTTCAGGCTTCCAATACCCCATCACTTACCCTGCAAACCATCCCCAAATTTTTGCAACACCACTTTACGCTTCCGCATTAGTTCACTAATGGGTTTTCGCCGAAGGTCACGACCAACCCACGCACTCCCAAATTTGTTTCATACCTCTTGCACAAATCTACTTCCGCCAGCCGAATCTGTCAATTTAGGGAAATTTCCTTGGCTGGAGTCTGACGTCTTGTACGTCACGAAACGGGCTCATTTTCTACGCTGTAGCGTTTGTGGGAGGTCTCACGTGCTTGGGATACGTGCCCTAGATTTTAGAGAATGGGTATTTCCACTTATTTGTCGGAAGTAGGATAGCTTGAGAATGGGAGAAGGTGACAAGTGGTGATTAGTAACGCTGGATGAGTCAGGGAGGTGGGGAACAGGGGAGTTCTCTTGATCAAGCATGCATCAAGCATGCAGAACAAGCATGAGTGAGTTATTCTCAACTATCAGAACCGATAAATTATAGGGACATGATCGTGAGAACATCCTGTACACCGTGCAGGCCAGCTTTGTTGATGCCGCTCTTAAGGCAGCATTACTCGGAACATCATTAGTCTCTCAATCCTCGTTTGAACTCCAAGGTCTCCGTGTTCTACCCTCCATTTACTTCCCCATCTTCCCCCTAACCCCTTTTCCACGGAAACATCACACCCGCCAGACGGCGATGATGTCAGGGTGGTCGTCGCAACGACAAATTCGTCTGTTCACGGGTCTCTTTGTCGCTGATTGAACCGTTTGATGGATGAGCATCCGATCACGAGTTTTGTCGGAGTTTACCTTGGACGGGCAAACTTGGAAAACGAGGAAATGAACCCACGTGTCCTCTGGGGTTCTGACCTATTTGAACCCTTTTAGTGATTTAAGGCTAATTTTCGCACTGATTACGTGCGTTCTTGAAGGAATCGAGAATACCGGAAAAACGTGTTTTTAACGAGTTTGAGGGATGGTGTGGAACGGTTAAGGAAAAGTCCGGACTTTTGGCTCTTTTCTGAGATCTTCGGCCTGTCGATTTCGAAAGCCCGTGAACCAGCGAGCCGCCGAGACGACTTCCATGACATCAAATCCAATTTTAGCTTTTATACCATCCCATTCATGAATTTACATTAGCTCCAAACCGCCCGTCGCTCGCATCAATTGTGCCACTTTGTGATTTATCGCTTGTCGAATCGCGTTTTTCCAGCCGCATTTGTAACAATTTCTCGGAGATCATCGCAACTCAATTCGTTTTTTTGGCGCGCGCGAGAGAGTCGTGGGCGTCCGTCAATTACTCGGGTCTTGATTGATGTGGCACGTGAGAAAGCTTTGGGTGTTACAGATTGGGTCACAGGAAGTGGGAGGAGCATTTGGGATATGGAGATTAAGTGCTTGGGTATGGGTAGGTTAGCTGCCTCACGTTGTTGTAGGAGACGTTCAGCTATCAGAAGAGCGGTTAGAGTGAAGGCTGAGAATGCGCTAAAGTGGAGCCTCAGATCGAGCTGAGAGGAAGTAAAGCTTCAGATCAAGCTGAAACAGCTTAGGCTGTGATGAAGCCTCCGATCGAGCCGAGATAAAGCCTCAGATCCAGCTGGACTTAAGCCTCAGATCAAGCTGAGATGAAGCCTTAGATTGGGCTGGACTTGAGCTTCAGATCAGGCTGAGATGAAGCCTTAGATTGGGCTGGACCTGAGCTTCAGATCAGGCGGAGATGAAGCCTTAGATTGGGCTGGACTTGAGCTTCAGATCAGGCGGAGATGAAGCCCCACATCGAGCTGAGAGGAAGTGAAGCTTCAGATCGAGCTTAGATGAAGCCTCAGATCGAGCTGGACTCGAGCCTCAGATCGAGCTGAGCTAAAGCCTCAGATTGAACTTGTGTCTTACTGTTGTCGGCGAAGTCCGGAATTAACACCCCTAAGCCACCTAAGCTAAAATTCGCAAAGTCCGCTGTAAAGTGTGTCACCACTTTTTGTCCTTTACCCCTGTGCTCTTCCTTCTCCCCCTACCCACTACATACCTGTAGCTAATTTTCCCTAGACTCCTCAAGCACCCTTGAAACCTGCCAAAAAGCTTTTCGACCCTTTCGAACCTCACCAAAAGGTCAAAAAATCACGCAAAAAACTCCAATCCGATTTACTCTCTTCTCCTCCACCACCACCCACTCTCCGCTCCCCCCAACAGAGATCTTCCCCCGTCTTCCGTACACAGTCTGTCCTTTTCAAGGTTGCGAATCTCGCTCGAACGGTTTAACACCATCGCCGACTCCCGGGCGTCGCCAGCGGCGGCGCCGCCGCCCGCCGCTGGGTTGCAAATGGCCGAGAGCGAGAGGTGGCTGGCTGCTGGGCAGAAGGTCGGTGTGGTACATCAGATGACGTCTCAACACGCTCTTGATGTGAACCTGTTCCCCCGATAAGAGACATGGTGGGAAGACGAAGAAGGCGGAGGGGCGCGTGCAGGCGAGCGGGTGGGCTTCTGAGGAGCTCACCCGCGCGGCGGACGCGGGCTGATGAGAGAAGAGTATGTGGGATGGGTTGTTATTTGTTGTGTAATGTTTTTACTTTGCCTGATCGTCGATTGACTTTGCGGTCTCAATTTCTAAGGGTATTCTTTGGGTGTGTCCTTTTTACGTGTGAAGGTTCCGGGGATACGTTCACTTAATGTGGGAAGAGGGCAATGGCATCTCATGGTTTCTTAGTATAAACTTAGGTTTTGGTTCCTAAAAGGACATTGTAGCTTAGATCATAATTGCTACTTTAGTCGATTATTAGATGCTCGAAAACACTGTACAGCGTTTCACTTAGGTTAAGCCTGCATTGAGATTCTAAGGTTTGGGCTTTGTGGGTCTTGGGTGTCCGAAATGCGCATTTTGACGCTTCAGCGAGTCGTGGTAAATCACAGATATCGAGCGATCCTCCATCCTTTAAACAGTAGGCCATGTGCACCTCAGCTCCGGATATCCTCCATCATCCCAACCCTAAGAGACAACGGTTTGGGCCCAAAACCGAGCTCAACTGCTACTGTGATTCTGGATCTATTTTCAGCACTTTTTGCTTTTTTGGAGATCTTATTCCTATTTTTCCCTTTTTTGCTCTCTGCTTCAAAAGTGCAAAAACCACGTTTGCTTTAATGAAAACGTTCTGCGCCACCATTTCAAAAGATTGTTTTGATGCACCCCTGCACCCCGGGATGACACACCGTTCGATTGTTTGGGACTGGCTTGTTTGTTTAGAAGGTCTAACACCGCAATTAAGATTCTCAAGTTTGTGGCTTGTGGTGAAAACAGGGTTGTTTAGGTTTGTAAGGAGGTGATTAAGATTGTGGTGACTTAAGGTTGAAGCTGGATTCAGATCTTTGGTCTAGTTGGATTTTCAGGACGTGGATTTTAGTCAATGTCGTGGATGTTCGTAAACGCGTCAGACCCTAAAAACTCTTTTTTAGACGAACTCCCCAATTGTGCGGCATCGTGTGTTCACCTGTCCGCCAACACCATTGCTTGGTGACATCAGATATTAGCTGTGCAGGACCGAGAATCCACAATCGAGCTCACTGAATCCACGTATCGGTCGATGCTCCGGCTTGCCGAGCTGCTCAACGACTACGATGCCGATGAAGCACGTCGTCGCCGTCAATCCTCCTCTTCTTTCGGTAGCTCCTCCTCTGCAACGGCCTCGTTTTCATCCGATGAGGTCACTAATCCCTCGAGCGGAGCCCTGAGACGGGCGAATTCTGACGAGAGTCATTGCCGGGAGGTGAGAAAGGTTGGTTGACTTTTTTGGGGTTTTTGAAACGTGGATCTGGGCCGAACTCAGATAGGGAGAGGTGTTGCTTTGGGTCTGAGCTGGTTATGACACCGGGCAGATCTAGATCTTGGCTTATGGGACCACCTTTGGCTTGAAGTGAGAACTGTAAAGTGCAGAAAGGAGTCAATTTGACCTGGGCAAAGATAGGCTTGAGTTTGTCCCTCTGCCTCCCCCATCCAGGCAGTGATCCCTTCCCTCTCTTCTCCACTTCTTTCAGCTTTTCGGTGGTTTCTATGGCATGGATCTTAGTCAGAATCAGGTAGGGAAGGCAGGCCAGTTATAACAACGAGCAGATCCAGATCTTGGCTTACGGCGGTCCAAGTCAACCTAGGCTCGGACATCCTGGACACCCCATCTCCCCCACTCCCCTCTCAGTTCCTTTCCCGCCGCCTCCCCCATCCCGCCAGTAGTCCCCTTTTGGCAGTTCTCTCTCCTCTCCCCTTCCGCTCCTATTTTTAGTCTCTGCAAACAGATCAATTTTAGCCACTTTCCCCGCTCCCTCGGGAAAGCTTGCAAAAATTCAATCATGTGGCCGACCCCCTCAGGGTTGTTTATGCGTATTTGCCAAAACAGCAGAAGTCGCCGGCCGCAATTTGAAGTTTTGCAGGATTCTCTGCCGGATAAAACAACATTAAGGATGGATTCGTAGGTTCAGGGGATACGGTAGCTACGGTAGCTTAAGGCAAGATTAGTAGGAATGTCCACGTAGCGATTTCCGTGAAATCAGAAGATGGGAATTTTGGTTTTTTTGGGGAACAGGTGAGACGTGAACATGTTAATAAACAGGGATTAAAGGATTTGGGAACTCGGGTATGGAACTGAATATGGATTCCTTGAGCGTTCTGTGGGTCCTTAATCTTTTGTAGGGACCGTGATTGCTAGAATTGAGCTCAAATCCGGCCAGCGTAAATTCTGACGATGCTAAGAAATCTATATAGTATGCAGACCCGAGATCCCTCTGGTCACTTCGACTCCCCATCAGCTCCTAACAATGACAAATGACTTCACTAAATTTCCATGTTTTTCTAAAAGCCGTTAATGAGCTCGCTAATCACCATTTAATGGCTGACTAGCTGACAAGTTTACGAGAATCCTCCTTCTCAGATCCAAAACTTTGTTTAGCTGTACGTCACTCAGTGGATTAGAATTTGCAGGATAGAACTTACCAAGTAGTGTTCGGATCTGACGTTTTTGCGTTTTTGCTTAGGAAGCCTATGTTTGCCTCGAGTTTCTAAGAATCATTTCAGGCTGCAATAAAAGAACGACTTTCATGCATGAAAAATTAGATTGGACTAAACTTGAGTGGGAGGTTTTGTTTCTGTGAGTTTGAGGCTTGGGGCAGAGTTGAAAACAAGTTAATGGGGAAAGGACACTGCCAAGTTGAGCTTCAAGACGGTCGGATTCTAAGTCAGATACACTCTGAATGTCTTAGCTTGGATTTCAAATCCGTTTTGGCGAATTTAAAGATTGAAAAATCCACGTTTGAAAGGTTGTTTGGGACTTTAAAACAGCGTCACAGCTGGAATCCAAGCTTGACATTACCAAGATCTGAGATCCAAATCTCATCCTGCGCCGTCATTAGTAGATCATCAACCGGGTCCACTCCTGAAAATTGGAATTGTGAAGTTTTTCGAAGAGATGATCTTGGTTTGAGTGCAGCGCGAAATCCAGAATCCAGATTTGACTTAGATTTGAGCTGGTGACGCCTGATGACATGCAGTTGACCTGCCCTTAAGACGTGGGGATTAGGGCTCAAGAAGCCTAAGGGAGGGTTTAAGAGTTTTATCCTTTGGAAAGATCCTTAGGACAGGTGTTTATAAGGTGGAGATCTCGGGGTTGGAGGTATTGGTCGGCTGGAGGGTCTTTGGAGCTCTCAGGTCTGTGGGCCAGATCTCCGGTCTTGCAGATCTGAGTCTTTGGCTTAAGCCCTAAACCCTCGAGTCCCATGCATTCCAATCAGCTGACTGCCCCAAACATGTTTATTTTGAGTTCAAAACCCGCGTTGTTTTCAAGAACCAAGTTAACTGATGTCTGGAATTGCGTTTTGCAACGTTCGGGTGCTATTTAGAATAATTGGGTCTGCCAGGACTCTGATGCCAAGACCCTCAGGAAGCCCTTAGGAATCTCAGGAGACCGTGGCATTTGCTTAGGACCCACAAGGAAGTTTATCCTAGCGTCGTCAAGACTTCCTTGCTTGACGCAACCAAGCAGAAGATCCGATTTGGAGTTGATAAACAGCCGGGCTTAGGATCAGCAAAATTCCTCGGTGCAGGCTTATCATTATCCCAAAAACTCCTGATTCCAGACTATACAAACAAATCCCTTCCCGAAGACACCAAAGACCCTTAGATCCCAGGCTATTTCCCCTTTGGCCACATTCCCCTCAATTCCAAAAGCGTTCACATGCCACTTAGAACTTTTTTGCTCGGGCACATCGTAAACTTTCGCCCGCTTTCCCGGGGGTCTAAGGACTTTAGTGGCGGCGGCGCAGCAGCAAAAGCATCAGAGGCAATTTCCCCATTTTTGGCACACTCTCATTCTCGCTTGCCCACTTTTTTGTTTTTTGTCCGCGTCGCTATCACCAAAACGACGTCGTTGGCGGGCGTGTTGGACAGCAGCCGGCCGGCTGGCTGGCTGGTCGACCGGAGGGCGGACGGGGGGCGGCTAGGCGAACAACCGATTGCTTTAGGCTTCAACCACCCTCACATATCGATTATCGCCTCCACCTCCTCCCCCTCTCCTCCTCAAAACTCCCTCAGGCGCGACGGACGACTGAGCTTCCACCACCGTCGCGCCATCAAGCCGCGGTGAACCCTTGGAAGCAGCTTTCTCTCTGTGGAAAGCCGAGAGGCCTAGAGGCGCTTCCCTGATGCCGCCGCCGTCGCCGGCTGGAAGGAATGAATGTGTGGTGGCAGCAGTTGTGTGTGTGTTCCCGGGGCATTCCTCGTTGTTTGTGGCGAAGGGGAGAAGGCCCTTTAGCAAGCCTGATCGCGGCTATATCTTTCGCGGGGGAGAATGGGAACGTCGCCGTCGCGCCGCCGCCGTCGCCGGAAGAACCCAGTGGCCACTGCAGGAAGGAAGACTCGATTACTCAAGCGCGATGAGTTTTAATTAATGTGCGACGACGGCGCGCGTCACGTGAATTCCTGAGAAGTGTGAGGAAATTGACTCATTTCTGAGGGAGGCGATTGTTCTCGCGCGTCCGTGGTTATGTTTTGTTGTGGGCGTGGGAGTGTCGCGTGTGTTGAATTGTTTCGAGGGTGTTTTGAAGGTTTCGGGGATTAGGGGAAGTCTGTTTTCTGTTTTAAGAGTGGATGGGGTTGGGGGTTTCAGGATTCAAGACGGGATCTCAGGGTTGGGTTTGAACCGTTAAGGCGCTCTTAAAGCCTGGGTTGATTCTTGGAGCCTAAATGGACCATGTGACCAATTAAAACCTGTTTTCTAACTCTCGCAAACCTCAAATCTCCGTTCCTAAGCCTGTTTTTCAAAGTTGTTTTGGACTTGGCGCAACGTCACAGCTTTCAACCCACTTTGACATTCTGTTAATCTCAAAATTCTTCAAATCCTGCTAGTTTCGAAATTTACAGATCTCTTATGTCACCGAAGTTTGCACTTTTTGAATGTTTCTAGCCTTTCTCGAAGTCCGAACCTGGTCACAACTTGTTCAATATGCTCATTCAGGCGTGATCCAAACGTTCTCCGAACTAGGAGAGCAGATGCAGAGCCAGTGGACCGTAGCAAGAGAGCCATTATCAGCACACCCTTTCCTGGAATTCGGCATTTACTCGCTTTTTTGACACGTGAAAGTTACGCTTTCCAGTCAGGACCTTACCCCTTTTTACCCCCTGATTTATCTCCGTTAAACCCTAAATTCCAGTCCGCCCAAATCCCAGTCTAAAGTTTATGCCTCCCTCATTGAACCAACTGAACAACGAAGATTAATTAAAGAAGCTGTAAATACCCCGGAACAACACCCTTGCCCGCCCGAGTGGAGCCTTGTGCCAGTCTCATCTTACGTCATTGGATACCTAAATCTCACTTGCCCGCTTTTCCTCCTCTGCAAAAAGCGAATAACGACATGCGATCAGCAGCGAAAAAATATGTGCACCTCGACGTAAACAAACGGGTGTTGAGGATATACGGCTGGGGGGTATTTTTAGGTTCGGTTTTATAAGATAGGGTTGGATGGATTCGGTCTGGTGTTTGGGATCTTTAGCTTGGGATTCTTGGGTTTGAAAGTGGCAAAACCGACATTTTAAAGGTCTTGGATTAGGTCTTAGAGCCGATGAATCTGTTTGGGAAATTTCAGGATTTGAGAAATTAACGTTTTAAAGGTTGTTTGGGACTTTAAAACAGCGTCACAGTTGGAATCCAAGCTTGACATTCCTGAGATCCAAGATCCGAATCTCGTCTTGCGTTATCATCACAGATCATCTCTCGGATCCACTTTTGGAATTTTCAAGTTTTTTGAAAAGATGATCTTGGTTTGAATCCAGAGCGAAATCCAGAATCCAGAACTCAGAGTTGAGCTGGTGACGCCTGATGATGACATGCAGATGACCTGCCCTTAAGATGCCAGCATCAGGGTAGGTTCATGAAGCCTAGGGAGGGATTAGGTGTGTTACGCTTTGAATACATCGTAGGGACAGGTTTTCGGGTTTGTGGGGCGAGTTCTCGGTCAGCTGGAGTCTTCTAGAAACTCTCATGTCTGTGGGCTAGATCTGCGAGAATCTCCAATTTCCCAGCCCAAGCCTTTGGACCTTAAACCTTAGATCCTCGAGCTCCATGCATTCCGAGTTTCCCTCAATCAGCGGATAACCCTAAACGGTGTTCGTGGCGTCAGTTGGGTCAATTCGACTTGCCTGACCAAAGATCCCATATTTCGAGACCTAAGTGACCTGCTGCACAGCGTGCCTTGAAGCATTCCCCCCATTTTCTAACCCCTCGCGCACATCGTATCGATTTCCGCTTTACGTGTCATCTTAATGCCGGAGCAGAGAAGTCACGGAATCCAAAGAGTGACTTTGGCTATGTCACAGCTTAGGGGAATGGTAGATGGAAAAGTGGGATTTCGCATCTAAGAATAGTGCTGAAAAGCATTGAAATCTGAAAGACTTTGGATAAGCTGGAGATATGCAGAAGAGAGGAGTGTGGATGGAGGAGAGGTGGCGGTTTGGAGAGAGCTCATAGCTCTAAAGATGGCTTCATGTGCCGACCAGTTAGGTCTTGCTAGGCTTGGTAGGGTTTCCATTGCCTTGACTTCCAAATTAGGCCTCTCGACCCCATCTCAGGTCACTTCCGGTTAACAGATCTCCCTGATCTCCGATTCTGTGAAACCCACAGCCCGTCACCCTCCAAATCCAGTTGTCCAAACGCGGTGAAGCCAAGTTTAATCCAAGGTCTTCTTCAGTGGGCGTCATATCTCCTCTCTCCACGGCTTCCACTCAAAGCTGCTCGTCCAACTTAATCCCGTTTTGTTGTTCTTCGGACGTTGTCAGAGTTCCCTAATAAGACTCTGAAACCTTCCACGTAGGAGCTGGACCTTGACCCTAAAGATTTCCAAGCCTTTAATTCCCCGTTTAAATCCATCTCCTTTAATCCGACTTTTCCTAAAATCGCCACTCAGCGTTTATCAACACTAATTAAAAATTCCCCTTTCGCTTCGTGCCAGGACCAATAAAAATGTCGACCGCTCGGGCGCGCTAAAGCTCAAAAAAGCCAGAGCAGCGTGATGAAAACGGATGCGGATGAATTGATGTTTCGCGTGACTTCCTACACGATCGACGCGTTTGCCCTTTTCGAAAGAGGTCCACTCGGATGTGGAAACATCCCCTCTCTTTTGCTAAGCTCATTCTGCTCTGTCGATCTGTGAGCCGTTTAATTGGCGTCTAGGGTTAATGGGCCGTCGTCGCCTGCACCATATTGGGGATCCAGTCTTATTCCGAGAAGCCGGAAAAAGGTGACTTATCCCCACATCGGAAGTCGTCTTCCGGATCGTGTCACATCCTCCAAGACCGCTAATTCAGCTCCTACACGTTTTGCTGGGAGTCATCGTTGTGGGGAAAAGATTCAGGCGGCGTCCTTTCCTGTTTTTGAGTCGTACGCGGCAGGATTTGGCGTGTTTATTGCGGCTATGAGAATTCCAGGTTAGTCATCTGAGAGTTGACCTGTGGGATTAGAAGATGAGGAGATGAGGAGGTTGAGGGTTACGGTCGTTGGACTGTGGAGTGGGCTTGGGAGCAGTTAAGAGGTTACATCAAGCAGTGGATGTGATCGGACTCCCTAGGGAACGGTAGCCGGCCTTCAGAAGCTGTGGCTAGGATCATGGTAGACTCAGAACTGATGGCCGAACATAGATGTCGCTGGCCGAGCCCAAGGCCGACCTGGGAAACGATGACTGGGCTTGTGGCCGATCTGGGCAACGGTAGCTATGTCCGTGTGGGCTGAGAACTGGTCGCCAAGCTTAGGTAACGCTGGCCAAGCCCATAACCACCATTCTCCAGGCTACCAGATATCTCTGCTACAGGCTTAGCCACCGTTCCCCAAGCTTGACCACCGGTTCGCCTATGACTCAGAACCTTCCATCCTCATAGTCTAGGATGAAGCAACATAATCCCAGCTCCAAAAATCCAGATCTCTGCTCAAAAACTTCCTTATATCCTATATTCCCAGCTGGAAACAAAACAAACATCGTCTTCCTGTTTGCTTCCTTCTCCCGCTCCTTCCTAGAAACATCCTTCTCCTCGCTTCCCCTCCGGTTCCAATTTCCCAAGCTCGACATCGCTATCTTCCCCTATTGACCTTAGCAATCAATTCGCCGAATTGCTCACGCGTGCACTCCTCATTAGCACCTCTCGCTTGCGCCTCGAGGTCTCCGAGGTGGCGAAGAGTGTCATGTGTGTCTCGATGGCTTGTCCTCCTTCTCCTCGTTCCCCCACTGAGTGAAGGATTCGCCTTCCGGATATGAGCTTAGTACACAAGCGCGCGTTTGATTATTCATTAGAGTGGGAGTTGTCATCTCGGCTTCTCCGAGGTCGAAGACGACGCCGTCGTCTTCGACCCTTCGGCGCCGGAGCTTCCACGACGACACACCTTCCGGGGGTTAATCCCAAGACGCGCTGTTAGCAATCCACAGCGCGATGCGGCCAGGCGAGATTATCTCGTTCCCCCAGTTTCTCTCCTCTTGCTGACGCAAATGGGACGGTGGATTGTGTGCTGGTATTAGGGAGGGATTTGGGAGATGGTAGCTTTTGTAGGGGGATCCGGGGCGGAGGGGTAGGGATTCTTGAAGGTGGATGTGTTTGGGGAGAGGTGTTCAGGTGTTCATGTGGTTTGAGGCTTCGGAATGTGGGAATTTGGGGTCAGGAGAGCCTGGATCCACTGAAGCTGGATCCATTTAGGTTACTTTGAGTTGGCCGGTTGGCCGACGACCTTAAGCTCGGGACTCGTCTCAGGTCAAAGGTCACCTCACCTTCATCCAGACCCCTCAACGACTTTAGTTCCGCTCTCGCCCTGATTGGCCTCAAAAGTTCATTAGTTCCAACTTTAACCCTGTCTTTAAAGGCCCAAATACAAAAATTTGGCTTTAAAGTCTCGCCTGCACCAATACAACCGGGTTTTGAGGTCCACCGCAATGTGCGCTTTTTGACAAAAATTGTAGTTCCACGTCTTTGTAGCCGAAATTCGTAGCTTAGGAATCGTGTGTGGCCTGTTGTGGCCATGCACTCCTTCCTCCGCTTCCCCGAATTCCTACTTTGTAGGTACAAAAACAAAGTTTTGGATTTGAGCTCGTGATTAGATCTTTGGGTACAAAATGGCGCAACCGCGTAGGAAGAAGGAGATACTATTCTTCTAACACCTGAAGCCATTTTTGTCTTAAGGGAATGCCAAGCTCAGCCTGCACCGCTAAGACATTTGGGCTAATTCAAAGGTTTACCTGCTGTTTTAAGAATGACCTGTTTGTAGCTACAGTTACAGATAGAAATAATGGGTTAGGTCCCGCCACGATACGCTTAAAACCTTAGGTTTCAACCCGTTTTGTAGGTTGTTCCTGGTAAGTCAATGTTGTGCCTACATTTCCGACTCAAAAACATTGATAATTAAATACAAAAAATAGGCTTTTATCAATGAAAATTGTCTGATTTCACAGCCTGCACCCCTATTAAAAATCCCCTCAATTCCCCCTCTTGAGTTTCGCTCACATGTGGCAGAGAGAACTGACGTAAGCACCATGAGTTTGCCAACTATGCATGCGCGTGCCGGTAAATTATTGATGCGCAGGGGTGGATGATGGGATTGGCCTCAGTGGACTATGTAGTTCGTGGTGGGACCAGGTCTCACGGGTTTTTTTACCTTCTTCGTATCCTCACGTATCTATCTTACCGTATCCATCTTACCGAGTACTCAGGATCTCATTCAAAACTTGCCAAAAAATCACCTGCTGAAGCCATAAATTCCTGAGAACCCTGAAGCAAGTCTTCTGCGTGTGAACCCGCGTTCGCCTGCACCTGCCTACATTCATGAATTTGCTGAAAGCGAGCTTTTAAGCGCGTTACTTTACAAGAAAGTAAATTCACTTTAAATGGCACGACGACCGCGAAATTTCGAAACGCGCCGTTTGGCCCCCAGAAATCAAATCTCGAAAAACCTTTGATAACTTTTGTGCGGGAGAGGATGCTCTATCCGATGAACCAAAAATTTTTTGGATTTGACCACTTTGAAGCCAAAAATAGCATTTTTTAGTTTCACGCCTCACTTCTTAGCCAAGGGTCCCACCACGATTACCCTGAGCATGTGCTTCCCGCGGTAGGCATTGCTTTTCCACGACCGCCGCGCGCATTCTGTCTGTCTCCGACGCCACTACCGGTCGGTCTCAGCCGAGTTTCCGTCCGTGGAACCATTTCCAGGAATTTCAGCTCATTCTTACCGAAAACACCAGTCTGAACCCAAAATCTGCCGCTTGACTCACCCCACACCCGTTAGCATAGGTTTCGCGTCCAGTTTAGCCGTCGCTATTTGCCATAGGGCTGTTTGCGTTCCTGTGCGTTCCAACGTTTGCTTCCCCGAACATCATTTTCTATTGCGAGCAGCCAGAGCTACCCACGATCCCAAACAACCATTCCCATCCTCTATCAGATGCGCTTAGAATATCACCATTAGTCCACAGTACCAGTCGGAGCTCCATCATATCAATCAAGAGCACCAATAAATAGCCCAAGAAATTTCCGTGATCCTTTAGCTACCGTTCGCTGTGGGTATTCGGTAGTTCAAATGGACCGGTAAGAAGGGAGCATTCAGCCTGATCTCCTAAGGCAATATTCGCGCTGTTTGGGGAATAGGATTCAATGTTGCGGATTCTTGCAGTCTTACTGCTCGCGTTGGGTGTCACCGTTCGCTGCTACCGCAAAGATCTGAATTGGTTCACTTTGAGCCCACTTTTCCTTTGTGACATTTGCCTCACTCCATGCCCGTTAGCATACCAAATCAAGACTGCTTCTCAATTTCGCCAGTTCCTCACGGTTATTTGACCATGAATTCCAGGCGCGTTTCCGGTTTACCATCCCACCACCGTTTGCCCAAAGTCTACGTACTTCTACTGCCGAAATTCTTCCTCTTGCGCTGTGGAAATCACTGCCACGTACCGTCGCTAATTCCCCCCAAACTC
>KN167290.1:0-22275 GCA_000757745.1 Steinernema scapterisci
TCAAAGAAAATCGCATATCCAACCTTGTCACAGTATTTACGGGCCACCCTGTATGTTTCCGAACACAAGATCGTTTGGGTCATCATTATTCGTCCAGAACTTGAGAGCCGCAGTAATCATATGGAACACGTTATCCAAGAACCAAGTGTTGACAAGTTATTTTGGTCAGAATCAAATTGTGGCTCACGTGCCATTTGATCATCAGGAGCAGGTTGAACGCGTTCTCGACCGGTTCTGTATCGCCCATGCAGCACAACTTCAGTTATTTCGTGTGCACTTTCCACAAACAGCTTATGACCTCCGGGAACTGTTTTCTATCCTCATTTTCGGGATAATCCAGCGTCAGTTCGCTGAAATCGCTCGATTTGCAAGTTTGCACCTCTCAGGTAGTCGAGTCGACGTTCTCCTGGTAGTTTGGAGGAAGACGTTGCCATCGCTTTCAAAGCACCAAAAGCCCCTTTGGTCATAGTCGTGGTTTCAGGTGAATCCTCATGCGCCCTCCTTGAGGCGGTTCTAAACGTGACCGAACATACAAAGCTGCGTTTTCTCGCAGAACACCTTCACCGTCCTCCACCAGTTTCTTATCGTCCAGTATTGTTTAAGCCGGAATCTTGACTTTGACTCACCGTTGTAAACTACGGCGAGAGAATCACTGTCATAATCAAAGTTTTGCTTTCATGTATTCCTTCATTTAGGCAGTTCGAAGACGATATTCCGTGAAATCCTTCTCGGAAAGTCGGAATTCTCTCGGAATGACCTAAAAGGATGCACGTATCGACGCCAGATGGCAAAATATATAATCAAATCTTTATTGAATTTACCGTTTTAATTGGTTTCATGTTCAGGCCGACGCCGCCATCTGGCGTTCTTGCGCTCAAACAATGGCTGTTTTGCTAAACAGTAGAATTTATAACCGTTGCTGACTTTCCTTCTTCTGCTAATTAGCCAACAACACGTGATTACGAGGAAGAGCTTTGCCAAAATCTGTCATTTCCTTAACGCGAACGTATAGAAGTTCATCATATGGCTATTTATCTCAAAGTGCAACATTAACTCGAAAGTCGTCAGGAGATCAGGACCTGAGTCAGAAAGTGACTGTACTCCAAAGTCCTCGGTGACCTTTAGCCACTTTTCTCGTTTCTACTGTACACCGGAACAAGCAATACCGACTTGATAGATCCTTTGAGAACGACGGGTACCATTTCTAAAAGCTTGTTTTGTAAGGTTGGGGAATGTGGCGGTTGAATTCCGAACTAAGAGTTCGCCTCTCTGTAGGATAAACCTCCATTTCAGGATTCTCTGAACATAACTTTTCGTATTCTATTTGTAGCATTTACTGCTTTGTTTCCATGACCGCGGTGAACGTACATTTCTTTATGGAATGCCCTTGGTCTTTAAACTGTTCACTAATCCACAGTTTTGGCTTCGCTGGCTTAGACGAGATCTCAAGTACTCTCGCTCCCACAAACCTGGCAAACATTTTTTCTTTGTGTAAGCCAAGATCCAAACTTTTATTCATCGTCTTAATTTCCGACTTCAAACTGCTTCTTAGTTCGGAGATTAAATAACTGTTTATGCCTAAGTCGAGGCGCGTCACCGTCGACGTCACATCCATTTAAACTCTCCTGACATTGGTTCATTCCACTGATCTTTGAAATGGACCTAGCCATGACCATCTGTATGACTTCGCAGATGGATCCAACCATATTTTTGTAGTTTCACAACCCTCTTGAATCATTTCCAGTATGCTTGAAATCGTCTCTGGTTTCAGTCTTGACAAAACACTCGTTCTAAGCTCTACTAATACCACGTTCAAGTGTTTAAGTACGTTGATGACAGGTGACAATTCAATGCGTTCGATTGTTTTTAATCCCAAAGTTTACGCACTTTTTAAACCCGAGTGAGAGGTTTTTAAAAGCCATTTCAATGGGTACACTCTGTTTTTATCAGAACTGCAGGTTCTGAGGAGGTCGTTCTTGTTCTTTTCTTTGCATTTTACGTCGGCTAGATGAGGCGGCTTCTTGGGGAGATAAATACTGGCTTCCTTTGCCTTTCTAATCACCTGATTGTCGACGTTCTCATTATAGTCGAAGTGCTGTTTATAGTGTTCAAATGTGCTCAAGGAACAGGGAAAGTCCGCACATATACGGCAGTTTTGTTTTAATTGACTCGTTTACCCGTTTTTGTTCAGCCGGAGGTCGATCAGGCAAGTTTGGACTTGATCGCGAGGCTCGATTGTTGAGCGAAGACCGGCGAATCAAATTATCTGCGCGCCGCTTATGATCGTTGGACTTTTACCGGTTGGATGTGCAGCATCGTTTGATCGTTTGATGCACATTAATTTAATCAAATCGATCCGAGTGGATTGAGCGTTTTAGTGCGGATTTTGATGTGTGCATTTCAGTACGATTTCCGCGTTATTACGGTAGTTTCGCCCTTACTGCGCTGGCACACTTTGGCCCGATTTCGATCCTTAGCCTTGCCTGCTGGAATGCTGCAGTATTGATGCTATTTGTCACGTGCCCGTAAATTCGCGTTATGTGCAATTTCCACATTTTCTTCGCTCGAAAGAACTTTGCGCGTGAACGAATTCAACCACAAACATCGGAGTGTCAAAGAATGTTATGCATCCCAGAAATGCACTATGAAACAATTCGAAGGGCGTTTCACCTTTTGTTACAGTTTGTATCTCGTTATCCGCGCTCCCCCGACGACGTCGACACTGTTTGTGGTTTATTAGGTTTTGTGGTTTAGTAGTTTGTGGCGTTGAACCACGCATAAATCTGGTTTCTGTTTACGGAAAAAAGAATTGCGTAGCTTTTGTCGGGTTTAATGAAAATCACGCTTCGTGGATGGTGTAGTTCGAGTTGTGTTTGATCCTCCCTTAGCTTCAGATTCCCGATGATCATCAACCCTCGCTTGCCGATCGTCGAAGACTTCGAACTGGTCCTGAACGCCATCGCGCCCATCTTCGCCATCTACTTCTTGTTCCTCCTCCAGCGGCCGTATTTCCACATCAATCTAAGGATTTTGCTGGTAAGCGCCTGCTTTCAAATCTACCGTAATCCTGTTCTTTTAGGCAAGTTTCTCCATCGGACAAATCATCCTGAACGTCTCCCGCATCGTGATTCTCCTTCACGAACGCTTCAAATTCCTGGATTTCCACGGAATCGTCATCGTGCAGAGCATCCACGATGCGTGCGTTTTCGGATTCATAGATGCGTCAGCCTTGATCGCCGGAGAACGCCTCGTGGCTACGTGCATCGTGAGCAAATACGAACACTTCAAGAAGAGATGGATCGCCGTGACGCTGTGCTTGGCCATGGTGAGTTCTTAAGCTCTTCATCGCTCCTAATTCGCCTGTTTCAGTGGCTCCTGAATGGCTGCTTCGCCTACCTAACAGTGATCCTGATTATGCTCAAGGACCGTGCCGGATATTATCTTCCCAACGTCCTCATGCTCAGTGTGATGCTCCTCCTGAACTGCATTGGCGTTGCCGTATGCTTGCCATTCTCTGCCTTAATCTCACCCGCATTTTCCAGGTTTTCCTCATCATCTACCGCTTGAACAAGCGATCCTGGAAACGCGACCTCGAGCGGAATCTGACCTACCGGTATCAGATCATCGAGAACGTGAGAACGTCGAAGCAGCTGCTGATTGTGCTGCTCGTCGATTTCATTATGTAAGTATTCTTGCCGATTATTTCATTTGCACTCGAGCACACGGATGACCTCAGCGACTTTGGCACGCATAATTAGATAGATTTGTTGTTAGGCCAGCTACACGTGATTGAGCCGCACTGACGATTTAAGTAGCTGTTTTTGGGATCAGTAACGTGTACGTGGACTCATGCTTTTAGAGGTTTTTCAAAGTCAGTTCAAAGTGCTAGTCGATGTGCAATTGGCTATACAACTATGGATTTCTACGTTCCCACGGCTCGCGTTCTAGTCACCTGCTCTTCTCAATGAACTCCCCGCGCGGCTCCCACGATCCAGCTCCAATATCTAATTGTGTTTTGACCGTAAATTAATAGGATATGCACGAACGTCATTTTCCGCTGCTTCCTGTGGTCTCTAGCCTCCAAACTTCCACCTGCATCTCCGTATCTCCATATCCTTAATTCCCATTTTCAGAAGCCTCTACTTCTTCTTCGCCATCAACCACCGCCTCGTCTACCAAACCTACAATTGGCTCGACAACATCTTCAGCCAAATTTTCGATCTCATCTGCGCTTTCTGCGCGATTCTAATGCCGGTCCTCTTCATCAAGTAAGATAGGAGCTTATCCATAAATGAATCTATTTCTATTCAGGACGCACCCGCGATTGCGGCTCACGACCAAGAAACACTTTTGTGGATGGCGAAAAACAAGATTTGAAAAGATCAGAAGCAGGAGCATTTCCATCCTCCCCTCGCAAGCAGCTGCCCAGCACGAGTCCAACGTATACTTCAGTCAGTTGACGGCGAGTTGGGATCGCGCGATTAAGAAATGAATTCTTGTTGTATGTAGTTTGTACATAAATCATTCAATTGTACATATTTGGGCGTTTGCCCCACCACGATTAACACGGGCGACTTTGAATCAGTTAGACGAGATTGGCACGTAGCCTACATGTGGAACCCAACTTTATCTCAGCCGCCCCCTAACCAAAGTCCGTGATTAGTCAGTCATTCTGACGACCAATCTACGTGTGCAGTTGCAAACGCGTTTTTCACTAATTGCTTCAAATCGGTCCTTATTTCATCACTGGCTTCTGGTCGTTCGGCTGGAGATTGAAACCACTCTGTCCCCACTACTCGGAGATTATCCTTCTGAACCATTCTTTACAACCTATGCGCGAAATCTTTGTGAACAGAGCTTCTCTCGACCTTGTCCTACAGAAATTGTTTTCGCAGAGTTGATCTCGTCATCAGTTGAGTTTTCACCTGCTGACCACCCACCACGGACTCGTAAAGGAAACAACTACACCATCTTGGGGCCAGTTTATGTCGGCGCATATTAATGGATCACGGCACTTTGACGATGCGGTTTCATTGCGCGATTCGTAGTTCCTCTCTCTGGTCAAATCTATGTACCATTTGATTGATTGCGTGGTACGGTATCACTCTTACTTGAATTTTTGTTTTTTTAATGATTGATGTCGTTATCATTCGTGTTTTTCACGTTTCTGTCCTTGGAAAGACAAGCTGCTGACGTTTTCGGGTCACAGAGCCACATAGAATTGTAGGTATCCGATAATCCGGACTCAGCGAAACAATAGCCACCAGCGAAATATTTGCAAATGTGCCTCAGGACTATAAAACGTGGAAACTCGCACGAGGAGTTGCAAAAACAGCCTGGGAACTCTACACCAAAAGTGGTCAATTCCATGGAATTCTCGTCGACATACGTTGTTTGTATCAGCTCCAACCTCGGTTTCATTCGGGCTCTTTACACATAACTCTGCAAGCAGTTCTGAAGAATTTAGATAATCTTATATAATTTCCATCAGTTCACCTTCTGCTAATTCACTCCAAGATCCAATTTGTAAACGCTGTTATCGATGTTATTTTTACCACGGCACAAATGCCCCCTGGGTAATCGCGGCTATTCCTAGAACCACGCATGCATAGATTGACCACAGGTTCCACCTATACTCTGCACAACGCCGCTTGAAATATCCTCGGATCGTGGGAACTCCCCTTCACTCGGAACTCGCCCACCGCACTCGTCCTTCTTTGTCCTCTTTAGTGTTTACCATGCTTCAGGCCGGCGACGCAACAGCTGCGATGATCGAAATTCCGAAGTTGCCCGTGGTGGAGTATATCGAGTTGGTGCTGAATGCGATTGCGCCCTTCTGGATACTGTATTTCGTCTATTTGCTTCGGCGGCCGTTCTTCCACTTGAATTTAAGGATTTTGCTGGTGAGTGCGATTTCTTTCTGTTCAATTTCGTTGTTTCCCACGTATCACAAAAGTGGATTCCGTGTCCGGAATGCACTCAGAACTTGAAGGTTTCTTATGTGGCCACTTCCGAGTACACAGGAAGCTTGTAGTTTGTAGGCTTCACACAAGCCAAGTAAGGTCAGCAGATTATATTACTGCAACGTAGCCACAAAGTTTAACAGCATTTTATTGTTGCAGTTGTATAACTTGACGGTAAACAAAAAGACGACGTTTAATTAGTTTTCGACGTCAAGGTTACAGACTACGTTTCATCATAAACGAGCTTGTAACTTATCTGAACTATTAACGAACGAACGTTTACCGGAAATTCAAGAAATGTGTTGAATTTTGTTTTGTGCACTTTCAGTTTTTGATTCATGAGGAAATTCGATTGTAATATTACGCTTAGGAAATAAGATATTGCGGGTAAATTGAGTTACGGACGCCCGCGCAGAACGATCTTTGCTTTTCAATATGTGTTAATTTCGGTGGTTAGGTTGAAACTATGCTACGGCTTGAATTATCTGAAAAAGACCTTTTCGTAGTTGCAACTTTGAGTTCTGAGTAATGGAGAACTGCGCATGAGCGATTTGAGTGGTCATTTGGTATTTGGTTTTATGAGATTGCCAGCGCAAATGAACTCCTAATTTATTGCTTTCCGTCATGAGTTCAGCCGGAACAACATTATGCACGGAAAATATAACGTATTTGCTGGATAGAATCAATGCCAGGTCGGCATGGAATCACACATGGACAGCCTTTTATCTTCTTCCCCAGGTGCCCGCGAAAATCGAGCAGGCGGACCGCTGGTCGAAAGCTGCGGACGAATATTGGCGATTTCCCGGCTGGAGGAATTCATTCGATCGTTTCACGTTCCATCCGATCGTTGTTGCACCCTCTGCGACTATCGCTGAACATCATTTTCCTCGCGCCTTATATTAATTCCTGACCAATCTGTCGAATCTTCGATTATTGTTTCTCTCGTTCCAGGTGAATTTCTCCATCGGCCTGCTCATCCTGACCCTCTCCCGCATCCCGATCCTCATCTTCTCCCGGGCCCCAGCAATATGGATCCTCTACGTCAACATGATCCACGACACCTGCGTCTTCTCCATCATCGATGGCGCCGCTCTACTCGCCGGAGAACGCCTCGTCGCCACGTGCCTCGTCGAGAACTACGAGAAGGCACGTAATTGGTGGATCGCCTTGTTCCTTTGCTGTTTTATGGTATGTTTATGCACGGTTTCTTCTTTTGTAAATATTTCATTTTTAGTGGTGCATGAACGCAGCATTCGCCTACCACGTGGATATGCTGGTGGTCATGGCGAACAGCGAATCTTCTTTCGCGCCGATGGTGGCCGTCTTCTCCGTCATGGTGGCCATGAACTGCTTTGGAGTTGTGGTAAAAAAATCATTTTTGGGTGACCAAAGCTAAATCTCCGTTTAGGTATTCCTCCTGGTCAACAGATACAGCAAGCTTCGATGGAAGAAGGATCTTCAGAAGAACCTCACGCACCGATACCAAATCATGGAAAACATCAGGACATCGAAGCAACTATTGATAGCGTTGCTGGTGGATTTCGGCCTGTAAGAATTCGGGGTTTGGAGGTTTTCATTGATAGAAAATTCGTTCCAGAAGCGTTTATTTCTACGGCATCGTCAACCATCGGATTAGCATGCGATTTGAGAAGAACTGGATCGATGACACACTTAGCCAAGTCTTCGACATCGCTTGTGCTCTGGCTGCTATTCTGATGCCTTACTTGTTCATAAGGTGAGTTCTGGGATTCTCTTGTTATTTGCGGTCGTGCACTGTAGATGGACGGGCTAAGGTAAACGGCTATTGTTTCGTCGCTGTTCCTTTATTTGTTATTATTGCTCCAGTGCAATTGACTGAGTTATAATCTTCAATCCTTGTTTCAGCACTCATCCTCGCCTCCGGCTTCTCGCAAAGGCCCATTTCTGCCGCTTAAGAAAGATAAATGTCCAGCAGCAGCAAAGAAAAGCGTTCGGACTCGAAACGCAGCAAGAAACGAACGTTTATTTCAATCAACTCGCCTCAAGCTGGGACAAAGCTAAGGATAAGAAGAGGAAAGACGGAAATAACAAGAAATGAGATGGCCATATTTATTTGAAATAAACCGGTAAAGAAACACAAAGAACGTGTAGAGTTTGATTTTGACGTTCGTTGCCCTTAACAACATCTTGGCCACATTCAACGGATGTACATACTGTTTAAATAGGGGCTGGGTTTCGAGCGCTTCGAGCGCTTAAGCTTCTCTCAAAGTGCAAAAGATTCTTTCTGTTCTTGGAACTTTTCGTTTCGACTTTCGTATTTCCAAATCTTGTTTGCCAGAGAGTAGTCAAGACCATTCGGTGAATCAAGGCGGAAAAAAACTGTGCTTCGCCAGGTGCAAAAAGGAACTGCGGTGTTCACCCTTCCATCGGCGCTTAGAAGTCAGTCGTTTCGTTGGTCCTACGGTTCAATTCGCCCGTCCTGTATCGTTATTCATTGAATTGAATTAGGAATTGAACTGTTGTTTGTGAAAATTCTAGATGAGTGCGGACACAGAATCGCAGTTACTTCAAGCTAGCTTTGGGCAGAAAAAAAGCTTCCGCAAACGCAATAATTCACTGTCCGCTGTCGGATCTTACTCATACGTGTTCAGCAAAGTCATCGCGCCAGATTGAATTATTTTAATAGATCACGCTCGTAAAGTTTAAATCCTTCTGGTTTGGTGCAAACGTAGTGGAAATGGCCAGGAATATGCTTCTACGCTTGATTAACTTGTTTCAGTCGCCCACGTTTTGCTTTTTCTGGCGACCTTTCCGCTAAGAACATCTTAAAATCATTTTTCATTTCAGGGAAGATGAGTACGACGGAATACCCAAAGGTTCACACACCGAAGGTCCTAGGCGCGGAATACGTCGAGCTGATGTTGAGTGTTATCGCGCCGTTTTGGATTATATACTTCATCTACTTGCTTCGAAGGCCGTTCTTCCATTTGAACTTGAGGATACTGTTGGTATGTTTTGTGCATCAAAGAAGGTTTCATTGATTTCATCGGTTTCAGGTCAATTTCTCCCTGAGCCTCATGCTCGTCGTCCTAACCCGAATCCCCATAATTCTCGCCTCCCACATCCAGATTCCCCTGGAATGGCAACTCTTCTTCCATGGCCTCCACGAAACCGGGGTCTACACAATCATCGACGGATCTGTGCTGTTGGCTGCCGAACGCCTCGTCGCCACCTGCCTGGTGAGGAAGTACGAGAGAATACGGAAATGGTGGATTACTGTAGCTTTGTGTCTTGGTCTGGTGAGTCTATGCACTCACAGTGGACGACCCAAACTACGGTATTTCAGTGGCTCGTAAACGCGATCTGCGCTGTGATCGTTGTGGAAAACGTCAAGACGAAGCGATACAAGAAATACTTTCCTGCACTCACTTCTGTTTTCTCCGTTCTTGTCGCCTTCAACTGCTTGGGAGTTCTAGTAAATTACTGTACAACTTCATCGCCAACTCTATTTCTTTCAGGTGCTGCTCGTAGTGAACAGGCTTAACAAGAAACGCTGGCGACTCGACCTCCAGAAGAATCTCTCCCACCGGTACCAAATTATGGAAAACGTCCGGACGTCGAAGCAGCTGCTCACCGCCGCTATTTTCGACTTGTTCATGTGAGCTGTTCTTGCTGTGATTCTACTGAATTCCCGATTTCAGAAGTTTCTATTACTTTGCCGTCGTCATCGTACGGATGGAAAAACGCTTTGAGCGCGACTGGGAAATTGACGTACTTGGCCAAGTATTCGACTTATCTTGCGCTATTTTGGCATTTTTAGTTCCGTGCCTGTTTATACGGTAAGGAGGAAAATGCGACTTTAAGGATTATTTTTCGGTGGTTTCAGATCGAATTCTCGGGTTCTGGTGATGGTGAAGACGCATTTCCGGATGAGAAAGAAAGCGCGAGTGGATCAACATCGGGAAGGAGTGCATCCAGCAAGGGAAGCGGTGGAGAAAGAAACTGACGTGTACTTTAATCAGTTGACGACAAGCTGGGATCGAATTCGGACGAGCTTGTGATGTCCAAGCATCTGACGTGATAAAGAATTGAAGAAAGTTGATATTGAACTTTTCCATATTTGCTTGTATTACTTTTCGTATGAGTCCGAAGGCGTCTTCATTAGTTTTAAGGTCTGGAAGATAATTGAGCATTTGCACGATATAGATAGGATCCATCGGACGCCTTGATCTTCCTCAATAATCCTAACTGCGTTCTCCTTCCGTCGAGGCACTTTGACGTTCCCGAGCACATCGTTCGTGATCATATCTACGTGAGAACTGGTGCGCTAAAAACGACCTTCAGAGAAGTTCTCTCCACATTGTTTCGTTACGTCAGTTCTCACGTTCCTTCCGTATACCGGATACTGTAGCTCTCTGGCGCACCTCACCCCTGTCAAAAGTTTCAATCGCTCTTTCCACGCTGGGTCATTTCTACTCACTAAAGACCATCCGATTCTGCATCACAATCTCCTCATATGCAGCTTCTAAACATGAGGAACACGTGCGAGCTAATCTTTGAAAGTGCTGAGTTTCCCACCTGGCTCCCGTAAGCTTTAGTCCATCGGATGCCCCAGTGGCAATTTGGAGAAATGTTTGCATGCTTTGTGTACGTGCACACCCTAAAGGTCCCCATTCTGGATCTGTTTTCAAGGAACTCGCGTGATATGAGCTACATAAGTTGCTCTTTAGCTTTTGACTGCGAAGTGTTTGAGTCGCGAACGTGGTTGGAAGTAGAATCTGGTGAGCTGCAGAAAAACTCATTGTTCCTTGTCGGATAACTGTTGGCTTCGTTGAGATTTTAGGATTCATGTTTTTCAGAAGAACGGGCTTGTTTACGCGTAAATTCGCAGAATCTGCAAATCGTGTTTACCGTCTAGATTACAATTGAATTAGCACGTGAACAAAAAGACAAATAAGAATCCAATATCCTCATTTTTGTGGACTTTGCCCAACGATTCCGGAGAGCCTGTTTTGCGCTTTTCTAACCGGAACTTTACAATTTGCTCATTTCGCACCTTTTTGCCAAATGCGTTCACTAGATTCACTGGACCTGAAAAAGCCACGGACCAAAGATTCATTCATCAGCGACGACTTCCAGTTGAGGGAAGCGAATCGAGTTTCAGCTAAGGCACGTGAATTCCTTTAAAATGCTTTGCTTGTGGATTCAAAGCGTGTCTACGTAAATATAATACACGGTCACCAATCAGGCGACTAAATTTAGGGTAATGAGGATGATTCAGGACTTCTTTGGGTCTCGCGGGACTGCCACTCATATCCCGAAATGTCATTTACGGACATCATTTAATTTGCACCTGTTTTGTGATTTCTTTTTCGAGCGCTGAAATACTTTCTGCTGCGATAAATAAACTTCGGGGGCGTCCTGCGTTGTTTGGCAGAAGTTGGGGCAGATGTTTTGCGACGATTCGAAAGCAAATTTTCACGCGAACTGAGGCTAAACTTAGGAAACGCTGCAATGTCCGAATTTTTCGTTTGGTTCTACCGCGAAAAGAAGAAAACAAGAAGCGACACGCTTTATTGTATTCGACTCGGGGTATTTGATAATGTTGGGTTTTTGCAGAATTTGGAGTCAGACGTTATGATCTTTTATGTGCGGCTCTCTGGACTCTGTGTAGGAGGGAACATTCAATTTGCCTCGATGTTTGAGATATAGGGACGCCGTGGAATAGTCGCTTGTGTCATTTTCTCGCGCTTTTCTTTTTCTTCTGTTGCGTTGATTAGTGCACGTATTTCAGGCACCGATGGGCGTCTTCATCCCCGAAGCGAGAAAGCAGTTCTTCTACGTCCCCTACGTCATCTACGGGGAACTCGCCTGCCATCTCATCTCCCCGTTCGCCAACATCTACTTCCTGTATCTCCTCCGACGTCCCTTCTTCCATGCCAACCTTCGGATTCTCTTGGTAAGCGACGCTAACGGACTACTCATTCATTTTCTCATTCCAGGCCCAATTCTCCTTCGGCCTCATTCTGCTCTCCGTTTCCCGCATCTTCCTCATCTTCCACCACGACTTCCCGTATCTTCCAGAAACTGCGGAACACATTTTCACGATCTTCCACAACATGTTCATCTACGGGATGACGGACGTCTGCATCCTTATCGCCGTGGAGAGGATCCTGGCGACGATCTTCGCGCAGCAGTATGAGAAGCTGAACACGATTTGGCTCACTCTGACGGTGGCTGTGGCCAAGGTGATCTTATTCCTTCTTACATTTATCGACGATCTGTTTTCAGTGGATTTGCACAACTCTCCTCACCTACTATTCCTACATCTGCCTGCGAACCCTCAACAAATCTCGTCCCGGGATCTTCACGGCCGCCAGAGAGAACGACAAAGTTCTCGTCACGGTTTCCGCGGTTATGTTCTTCAACGTCATTGGTCTTATCGTAAGATCTTTTGAATTGATTTTCTGCTAAACTTTCTCTTCAGACGTTTCTCCTCATCGGCCATCATAACCAGAAGCAGCTGAAATCGACTTTGCTGACCCGATTGTCCCACAAGTACCAAATCATGGAGAACATCAAAACGGCCAAACAACTGATGATCGTTCTTCTCGCCGCGTTCTCCCTGTAGGTTGAATCCATCCCGATTCTTTACTTTGATAAATTTCCAGCGGATTGTTCTTCTACATCACTCTCGCCTACATCCTAATTTCGGACAACACTGGATTCGCCTCTCAAATCCTAATGCAGGTTACGGAACTCCTCAACGCGATTTTCGCCTACGTCCTCCCGTGCATGTTCATCAGGTAAAATCGGCCGTTTTTATGCTGATTCTATGAAATTCTGTTTAGAAGCCATCCTCGAATGTGGTCCGTGGCAAAGCGCCATTTTAGGCGGAGGCGCAAGGTGCAGAATGGGAGCGAAAGCGAGAAGCAGAAGACCATCCGATCGCCGAGCAAAGTCGCGGAAGAGGGGAACCTCTACTTCAATATCCTGAAGAAGAGTTGGTCTTGAAGGACGAAGAAGGAGGAAATATTGAAGAATCTTGCGATGGAATGATGACAGTGTAAGGAAGATATGTGCATGGAACCTTTTGCACAAGGCTGATCTTTTGATCTGGCCACAGCGGATTCGGGTGGTTGATTGGGAGCCCAGTTGTGGGCTGAACGATGAAGGCAAGGTTCTTGCGTTCAGCGGACGGGAGACTCCGTGCTGAGAGAAACAGAATGGGTGATTTACACGTAATGCGGTTTGCTGGGCGCCACTGGCTAATATGCAGAAAGCTCGAAACATGATGGCAAGAAGCACGGAAATATGCAAGTACAAGGGGATGACGAGAGATATAGTGCGCTGGAATCCCTCGACGTTTGCAACTCCGAAAGATTATCTATGACTCTAAACTTGGCTCATACCATTTTTTATGCAACGCTCAGAATTCTCGTAAATCCGAACACCTGCGCGCCATGACGCCGTGACACATCTGCTCCATGTGCTTTAACCACGTAGCCAGCGACGTTCATAAAGATTTTAAATCTCAGAAGAGCCAAAAGCTGCTTTTTGATCTTCTAGCTGCTGCCCAGTGTCAGCCATATATCACTTCTGTCAGCGTATATCCATAAACCCGTAATCTCTCTCGTTGCAACTCATGGATCTATTCGAAGTTCCACCTGCTGCAGCTTACGTTTTATTGGGAAACCGGAAAACCGCGAGTCACTCTCAGTTTGTTTCTTCAGCTTCCTCTTTGAATGACCAACTTGAAGCTCTTTTTTCGCGTTTGTTTGGTGCAAATAAGGTCGTGCGGAGGTGCCGAATACTTGGTGGCTATTGACCGATTTTCGCTCTTTTTGATTGCCTGATAAACAATTAGCGCGTAAACGCATTAATCTCCGGCATTAAAAGTTGTGTCAAACTTGTTTTTGGACCAAGCGACTGGTGCGGATCTTTGGGATTTAGATGCAGGGTGGCTACAGGATCAAACCTACATTTTGTCATGGGATGGGCTTGTTATAAGATCTAGAGTTTGTGATCCTTGACCTAATCTGCCAGGAGTGCGTTGAAATGGTGAGCAATTAAGTGAATCTCATGGAAAATTCTACGTAATCTGCTCGAGATGCCCTTTCCGAGTACTAACATTGGTTTTGAAGCGCGAACATTCAATTCTGTTTTTCATTTCGATCAGTTATGCCTTTAAAAGCGCTCTTCGCTCGATGTCCAAAATTGGCGTTGTTTTTGTAAGATTCGTTTGTAGTTTTTTGCGTTGTGCTACTTGGATTAAATATGAAGAACGAGGTCACATGTTGGAAGCATTTCGGAGGACGTCATGCTACAAATGCTGTTTTCCTATTCCAGCGCGCTTTTTGCAAATCTCGCTTTTTTGATGAACTTGACGCGATGGCCACAAAGCTCTGTATATATTGTGCCTTTTCAGTCGTGCGCGCTTCACTTTCGTGTCCTTTCACAAAGCTCTTCCTAACGCGTTTAACTCAACACGTTTCAGAGATGGGCGAAGTTCCAGTGCAAGCGACGCCTCCTTATCAAGTCATAACCTACTACCTGCTTCCCGGACCCGCTTACGCCGAATTCGCCTTCAACTTGATCGGGCCAATCCCGAACCTCTACTTCTTGTTTTTGCTTCGACGGCCGTTTTTTCATCTGAATCTAAGGATTCTGCTGGTATGTTGTAATCTCTGGAATTCCCCTTAATTCTCCGTTTTGAGGCTCACCTCTCGCTCGCCCTAGTCCTCTTCAACATCTCCCGGATCGTCGTCCTCGTCGATGCATACATCGACTTCTTCCCGGAATATCTGGACTACACCATCAACTCCATAAACTCAAGTTTCATGTACATCGTCATCAACTCGTCGAATCTCATCTGCGCCGAGCGGATCTTTGCCACGGTTTTGGCCGAGCGTTATGAGAGGGTCAGGCGGTGGTGGATAACGATGATATCGATTGTGGTTACTGTAAGTGTTTCAACTGACGATTCCATCAATGATTATACGCCCTCTAGATGTCGTTGAATGTGTGGCTCTCGTTCTACACGCGATCTCTCTTCACCGCTTATCCGAAAACGCGCCCAGGACTCTTCACAACTGCAAGGGAAAACGACAAATTGGCGATTATCCTCACAGCCAACATGGCGGCCAACATCATCGCTCTATCGGTATTTGAATGAAAGCCGTTACACAGAATAATCTTTGGATTTTAGATTTTCCTGATTCTCGGAATGTTCAACCAACGTCGCTGGAAAAAGGCCCTCCAGAAGAAACTCTCCCACAAGTACCAAATCGTGGAGAACATCAGAACTGCCCGGCAACTTCTTATCGCGCTTCTCCTCGCCTTCTCCACGTAGGAAACTTCCTTTTCGTTTTATATCATTTTCAAGCCTGTTTTCAGAAGCGTATACCAGTACATCTCGATAATGTACATCGTCCTGAACCACGACAGCGGCACTGTCGCCCGGATCCTCATCCAGATGTTCAACCTCTGCGTCTCCGGATTATCGATCCTGCTTCCATGTATTTTCATCAAGTAAGTGGGGCATTTCTTCATTCGACCAGAGACCATTCTGGCACGCAGCTGGAGCGGATTCGTAGTTTTGTTATTCTCGAGATTTGGCAGCTGAGCACACGAGGTTCGACGCAAACAAGGTCATGCCACGAAAGTTGTAGCCGGATGTTTTCGTGGACGCCAAACAAATTCTAACCATTCAAAAGTCGGAAAACCAGAAACCTTACGAGCACACAATACAGCTATCCGTTGCAAACCTTTCCTTGCAGAACTCACCCACGAATGAACGTCGTCGCGAAGCGGCACCTAATGAGGAATTTGCACCTGAGCAAATTATGTCCGGCCCCGTCGCCAAAAGTGCAAAAACGGTCGACGAGCGTTGTCATCGAAGAGGCGAATATGTACTTTAACGAGTTGCAGAAGAGTTGGAGCAACGGCGGGAGAAGGCGGAAATGACGTCTTTGGAACTCCCCGGCAGAAGTCTGCGCCAGCCTAGAATCTAAGGAATGTTAATAAATTAGCCCCTTTTGCTTTTGCTGTTGAATGAGGTAATGGACAAGGAGGTATTGGCTATGCAGATATGGCTTATGCTTTGGATTCCAGTGTGAGTCAACAATTCCGAGAACGAGCCTGCGTTAACCCGAAAAGGCGAGCCGTGCAGAAATCCAACGTTCCCAATAATTGTGTCGAATATGTGAAAGCTTCATTGGCTTTGTTTGGTTATACAGGTCGATGATTCTTAGTAGCGCTTGTTCATCGGGGCTCTATTTGGAGTTAATCTCTTCGCGGGAACACAAAAGGCGGATCGTCCGGAAGCCCCTCTGTCAGTTCTTCTGGCATTCGATGGAATCTTAAGCGCTCTTAAAAGTGAACCATAACCAAATTCGATTTCGGTTTTTTCGTTTCCAGGCAAATGACTCTTTAATAACCTTCAATGGCGCTTTTTTCAAAATCCTAATCGTGACGTAGCTCATAATTAAGAAACCTTTCCCAGCAGAGCAAATGTCCAACCCTTTGCGCTAAGAATGCAATTAATCCTGTGCGGGTTAAATTGATTAGACTCGATTCTAAAAACGTCCCAAAGGGCTCTTTCAATTTCCATTCACCTGACCTTCCCCTTCCTTCTTTCTCGTATTTATTTGTGCTCCTGTAACTCGTCTCCGGTCTCTCGACTCTGATCTACACTTTCCTGGGGTCGCCCTCCTCGCTTTGCGTGTGCTTCAAGCCGGATGTAATTGTAGTACACAAGAAACAAAGGTTTTATTAGCCGTATCCTCGTTCCCACTAATCAAGTCCGGTCCTGGGAAACCTTGACTTTGACTGTGAATGCCGGCTGGGAGTTATTCGCGGTAGTTCCTCTCTTTGAATTTACTCAGTTGCCGGGAGCGAGAGTAGGAAGGACGAATGCTGTTTTCCAGTTTCTAATGTTGTATTCTGCCGTGTGACTTACTCCAATAACCGCTCTGAACCTTGGAATTCTAGTCTCACGAGTTGCCTTGGTCACATTTTCTTATACGTGTACTTGACGCGAAGAATTGATTTAGGAAATGGAGGATCCTTGCAACGGCGAACTCGGCCTGAAGAAGCTCCCGGTCTTCGCGATTCCTGGCGTCAGCTACGTGGAACTCCTCAACTGCTTCCTGGCCCTCTTCGCCAATGGATACTTCGTCTTTCTCCTCCGGCGGCCGTTCTTTCACGTCAATCTCAGGATATTGTTGGTAAGGTTTGTGTCTCCTATATCCGATTTCAATGAAACGTTTCAGGGCCATTTCGCGGTGTGCCTCATACTCCTGAGTGCTTCTCGCTGCATTCTGCTTCTCAATCATTTCGGACAGTTTCTGAATATCCGGGTGGACTACTTCATCACCCTCTTCCACGACAGTTTCATCTACGGGATTCTGAACTGTTCCATTGTGATAGCGTGCGAGAGGATCTTGGCCAGCTTGTGGGCGGACAGTTACGAAAAGGCGAGGCAGTGGTGGATTGCTTGCGTGTTAACGCTCGGCTCGGTTAGCTCGGGATTGGAATTCGCCCTTAAATGGATCCATTCAGGCAGCGATGAACGCTGGAATCTCCTACTTTGTTTACGTCATGATCGGAAAATGCGACAAGATTAAACCCGGCCGAGTGTCTGCAGCGGTGGAATTCGATTACGTGCTTTTGGCGTACCTTTGCCTTTTCATCCTCAATGCTTGTTCTCTAATGGTGAGCGAAGTTTGCAGCGGGAGAGAAAGTTGGATCATTGTGAACCGCTGGAGTCTCACTCAGCGAAGCAGCGCTGCGCTACCGTATCGACGCTATCCCTAACTTGCGTTCAATTTCAGGCCTTTGTCGTTATCCGCTACCTCAACGAGAAGAAATGGAAACACGCACTAAGGAAGCGCCTCTCCCACAAATACCAAATCATGGAGAACATCCGGACTGCGAAACAATTGCTCGTGGCCCTGCTTGTTGCCTTCTCTCTGTAAGCCACCTTCTCTGGACATATCTAATCAACTAATTCCAGGAGCGTGTACTTCTACTGTGTTCTCACTTATCTTCTAATCTCCGCGGACGAAGTCAACAACAAGATCATGCTCCAAATCTTCGATTTGCTTGTTTCCGTCGGCGCGGTTTGCACACCTTGTCTCTCCATCAAGTAAGTGTTCGTGAATTCATTAGAGCTGAATTCCAATCTGCAGAAAAAAGCTGCGCTCGGTGTGAAACTACGTTTTAAAAATGGCCAAACCGGGGCTAATAGCTTCTTGCAATTATGGACAATTTTCGAAATGTCAACTTGTTTTTATAGTGGATAATACCCGTAATTTCAGAACTCATCCTCGAATGTGGGCGACCGCGAAACGGCACTTTATTGCCAATCGACTATCGAGAAGATTGTTCCCGAGGAGGAACAAGGTGGTCCAGAAGCGGACGAAGAGCGTCGTCATGGTGGAGGAAACTGACCTGTACTTCAAGCAGCTGAAGAGCAGTTGGAAGTGATCGTAAAGACGAAGAATAAGAAGAATTCTGTTGGATGTCCTCACCTCATTTGTGTCCGGGAATCGTGGATTAAAGTGCAAAACTTCTAACGGACAGGAAGCCACAAAACGCGCATTTCAGTTGCCATTTGAAGGGGAGATCCAGTGAACTTCCGATTCGCCCAATTTGGCATATGTATTTTGATAGTGCATAGAACGTGCAAGCTTGTGACGATTTTAGCTTGATTCGCAGAAAAACTGCGCAATGTGTTAATATGCATATCTGAGTAATCCACGTTTTTAGTCGAGATTACGGGCATGAATTATGGGTGCCCTATTAAATATAGCTGTAAAAATGGAGTTGTCGTAGAATCGGCGAATGGAAGTGTGGTGGCGTAGTGTGTATTGAAGGCACATTTTGGATTTAGCAAGAAAGGCGAAGTTTAAACGTTGTTTGAACTCTTTGGGTGAGGTTGAAGCTACAAAATCAGCGGTGAGTCCACCTTTCCTAGCGCTTAGTTATTCATCTTGTCCTTAGCGGCATTTTTGAAGCCGTTCCAATTTTTCCATGGCCCACATTCTACTGCTCCATTCCAAATTCCGCAGTTCCAGCGCGCGAAAAGCACTCTTCTGCACCCCTTCCGAAGTTCCCAGCGCTTCTCCAATTTTCGACGTAATAATTTGTGCCACAATTATCAGATAATTGAGTTCGACTGCTCCTTCTGAATTCAGCGCGATGAGAACCGATTAGACTTTTACACTCATTTTCTTCGCGATTCTCGAAATTCCAGTTTTTGTTTCATTGTGGGATTTGCCGATTTTGAACTTTGCCCGAAGGTGTGGAATCTCCGCGAGCGCGGATAATCACAGGTGGCAAACTTTACGTCAAATCTAGCGTGGAATGCGTGAGTCAGGTGTCCTTTTGATCCTTAATCGCGTTACGGGAAGCACTCACTCGTATTCCGGGGTGTGTTATTTACAGTGTGACTTTGCTGTGTTTTAACTGTTACTTAGGTTGTTAACTAGTGCTGAAGATTCCCTGGGTTTCGGTGTGGAAGCGAACATTTTTAAGCGCGGTTTGATGCTGTTGTGAACCTAGGAAAGTGTAATGTGGTGCCGGGGATACTGTAGTTACTCTTAAACGAATTTCCTCGCCGTTTTCGTGGTGTGTGGCTCAACGTAGACCTCGTCCTCAAAGGTCAGATCTATTGTTAGCCTTTACTTCAAGCTTCACTCGCATCGTCTGCCATTTTCCTACGTTAACCGAGAATTCGGCATTTTACTAAAAGTCATCTATCGGAACTGCGCACAATTTTAATGTCACCATTCTACGCTCGTTTCCAACTTTTTTGTTATCTACGTAATCCAGATTTATGCCAAAGTACTTCCCATTTTGAAGCGAATTCCACACCTTTGCGTCAGTAAGCATTAGCAAATTACAGCTGATAATGGTGGTGTGGCCCTGGAAGACTTCTTTTCCCGAACGCAATCTTGTGTTTCTAATCGAATTAAGCGTGGCGATTTTTTTGGAACGTCGCGATTTGGAGTTTCTTGCGTGGTTGGCGGAGTTCTCTGGTCGCCGTGCTCCTCGGTTCCCTTTCCCTGTTTACATAAACAATCTTTTGTAGCTTCGCGATGCAAGAAGGCGTCAGCCAGGTACCGTGGAACACCAGTACCACTTTCACGCCCGCCGAAGTCCGTTCGATGCCTTACGCGGAGATGCTGGAACTGTTTCTGGACTTCGTGGGTCCGTTCGTTAACGTTTACTTCTTGTTCCTGCTCAAGAGACCCTTTTTCCATTTGAATCTGAGGATATTGCTGGTGAGTGGAATCGATGCGTTTCGTAGCTAATGAGATCCCTTTCAGGCGCATTTCTCCATCGACTTCATGATCATGAACATCGCCAGGATTTTGCTCATCTTCTACAAGAAGTACAGCTTCGTTTCGAATTCCGTCGCCATGGTCATCTACATCATCCACAACGGCGTCGTTTTTGGGATAATGGACGTTTCGGTGCTGATTTCCTGCGAACGCCTGCTGGCGACGATTCTATCGAGGAAATACGAAACTTTGAGAAAGGTGTGGGTGACAATTCTGTTCGCGGCTCTGATGGTGAGTTCTGGGAAGTTCCATGGGCAATTGAGCACAATTAGGAGTGGCGTTTTGGATAAGAACTCGAGGACAATTAAGTCCATTTTGAAACAATTATATGAAGAAATGTACTTGAGATTTGTGAAAGTTGCAAAAAGCGAAATGACACAAAATTGGCCGATTTGACGATTCTAACGATGTACTTTCGAATTTTCAGTTCTCCCTCAACACCTTCTTCGCGTACTACATTTACCGGACCGTCTACATTGACGAGAAAATCCGCCCGGGGCTCATCACCATCTCGAAGCAGGCCGATCGTATCGCATTCGTCCTCATCGCTATCATGGCTCTGAACGTCTTCGGACTCGCTGTAAGTTCTCTATGCATCACTCATATTTCTAACGACGTTTTCCAGATTTTTGTTTTCGTCCGTCGCTACAACGAGAAGCAGTGGAAGGAGGAAATGAAGACCAGATTATCCCACAGATACCAGATCATGGAGAACATCCGGACTTCCAAGCAACTTCTCCTCTTTCTGCTTATCGACTTTTTCATGTAACGTTGATTCTTTCCTTGTTTTTAAACGAATTCCTCTCCTTCCAGCAGCCTCTACTTCTTCATCGTCATCATCCACAGCCTCTTCTCCTACGCCAACAACAAACCAGCTCTTCACCACATCCTCAGCGAGATCTTCGATCTGCTGGCCGCGCTGGCGGCGATACTCCTGCCTTTACTGTTCATACGGTATCCCCATTCCACACCCATAACGTGCTCTAACTCCGTTTTCAGAACTCATCCGAGAATGTGGAGGACCATGAAACGCCATCTCCGAATAAAGCGGAAGACGCGCAGCATCAGCAGTTTCAGCGAAGACGTGAAGCCGCAGAGAACTCGCAGTGTGGTCGCCGCGACCACGAACGTTTACTTCGACGAGCTTAGGAAGACTTGGGATCAGCTTCAGAGGAAATGAGCTTTCGAAGGATACTGGCCTGTTTGAACGATGTGAATGAATGTTTCATAGCATTGATAACGGCCAAGAATCATCAAAAGCACAACAAAGCACTAAAGTTTGTGTGTCACAACTGTGTGACTTCTGCTGCTGATCTTCGACGTTATTTTTGGCGCTTGTTTCCGTAGAAGCACAAAGTAGGCCAACACGCACATGAAGGCTTCGAGGGAACTGCCTACTGCGCCATAAGGACCAACGAAGGATGCCAGAGGTCGGCCGATCTGCAAAAGGCGATTCTTTAGAATACGTGCCTAGCCTACCGCATTGCTGAGGATAGTTTCAGTCAGATACGGGATTAACTTGCAGATGAGGCGCATGTAGAAGACGTAGCGAGAGAACAAATTGATCTGAAACGATTCAGTTGCTACTGGGATTATCGCAGTGGTCACCTTGGCGTTTATTCTCGTTTTCAAACTCTTTCGGTATCTGTAAAGCAGACCCAAGGAGAGACTTCCCGTCACCAGAACTCCAACGGAGAACGAGAGATCGTTTATGGTGTGGATCTGCCGCAGAATTGGAATGTGAGAACTCAGGCAGAGTGGAGCAAAGCAATCTGAAACCACGATTTGATTCTGCAAAAGCAAATGATACCTACCTTCCGTTGCTGGAAGAACATCAAGATGAGCTGAAATGGCATTGAGGATCAGGTTGATGGATACGCAGATCAGCGGAACAAGGATGCTAGCAGCCACCACCGGTCCATTGAAATGGATATGCTTGAACCACCGAATCAGAATGAATACCCTATGCAGGAACAGGCTTATCA
>KN167291.1:16337-34693 GCA_000757745.1 Steinernema scapterisci
CCGTCCGCCTTTCCGGCGTCAGCGCCTTTTTTGTGCTTTTATGCAAATCCCCCTCAAGAACCTAATCCCCGGAACGCCGCCGGACGGCGCCTTCTTTTTTTGTTTATTTGTGGCGCTGACCACGCGCGCGAGCGAGAGGTCTTATACGAGCCCCTCTTATGCCAGCCCAAGCGCCCACTCGAAGAACACGACGCCATCCATCGCCCATTAGCTTTTCGGGCCACTGACACTCGCGCGCCGGCGCGCACGCGGCTGTTACGCTTTTTTTGCACATGCTTTTCCCGCGCGCTGAGGCTTTCTGGACTTCCTCGGAGGAAGAGGAGGTGTTGGACATTGCCAGAGGCCTGTACTGGAGAAAGCGGCTAGGATACGTCGTCGACGATGACAACGGCGACGGAGCTAAAAGTCGCCCAAGCAAAAGAAATTTGATGGATTTGCGCGCCGAGTGGTTGTTATTCAATAATTCATTTGCATATGAGGGCGACTAAAAGCTTCGCGGTTTACAACACCACGCGTTATAGTATGTACAAGTCGTTAAGTTTGCCTCTGCAACCTGCAGCCGAGCTAATGGACCTGATCGGAGATTAGGGTGCAGGGTCTTGAGGAGCTGGGGGAGTCTCAGGTTTCCTTAATTCGGCTTTACACTGTCAAGCCTTCCAAAGCCTTTTAGGTCTAACTGGTTTAAGCATATTTAAGCCTATTAGGCCCTAACTCTTAAAGCCCGCGTTGGGCTTCTTTGGGTTAAACTCTTTTTAGTCTTTTTAGGCGTTTTTGGGTTTGGCTGGTTGAAACCCCTTAAAGCCTCCTCGGACCTAGCTCTTTAGGCCTCCACTGGGCCTCTTTGGGTGAAACTCTTTTAAGCTTCTTAGAGCCTTTTCCGGTCTAAATCGTTTAAGCTCTTTTAAACCTATTTGGACCTAACTCTTTAGGCCCGCTTCATTTGGGACGGAGTTTATGAGGCTTCTTAGAGCCTTTTTGGGTTTGACTCGTTCAAGCGATTTCAAGCCTATTAGGTCCTAGCTCTTTAGGCTCACGTTAAGCCTCTTTGGATTCAACTCTTTTAAGCCTTTTTAGGATTTTTAAGGACTAACTTGAAAAAGCTTTTTTAGGCTTATTCGGACCTAACTATTTGGACCTGCGTTGGGCCTCTTTGGGTCAGACTCTTCAAAGCCCTTTAGAGTCTTTCATGGTCCTGCTCGTTTATGCACTTTTAAGCCTATCAGGACTTGACTCTTTAAGCCCGCTTTGGGCCACTTTGGGTCAGACTCTTTTGGGTTTCTTAGAGCCTTTTGGGATCACAATTTCGATTCCAGACTTCGCCAATTTACCATCTTAAACTCAAAACCCTCGTTTACACCCCTATCCTCCCCCTCGAGCAGACATAAAAACCCAAGTCGAAATAAATCAATTCAGGTCAAACATCCCTTAAAACATAACGGACAAGGTCAGCGATTGCGCGGAGGGTAGCCCCAAGATCCTACCGTCCAACCACCTTCAAACCCCTAAAAGCGTTTCTCGGGCGTCGATTTAGTGTTCGCGATTTAATTATCTCATAAAATTGCGCTTCTTTGTTCACACGACTGCCGTCTTTTGGTCCTCGCATTAATCTTGATTTCATTTAGACGTCGCGCCGGTCTCTTGTCGGCGGCCACTTGTCCCCTTGCCGGTGCCCTCAAGGACGTCTTGAGGGGTCGAAAGGGGGTAACTGTATGCCGCGGTTGCGCAATCGCCTGCACCGCTTATTATGCGCTGTCGTCAGCTGTCCGTCGATTGCAACAATTTGTCAAATTTTGAATGGGTGATGATTTGCGCTTGGATTGGGTCCCAAAACGAGTTAAAAACCTAAGGAAGGTTCCAAAAACTATTTTTTGAGCTTAGTAAAGTGATGGCTCCAAGGCGGCATCGAACCCGGATGTCAAAACTTATAGGCCGGAGCGCTACTGGGTCGACTATTAAAGCGTGCTTTTGCTAAATGGCTCTTTGTACTAATAGACCTGATCTGTCAAAAGCTGCCCTTAACCAAATTTCTCCTTAATCCTGCTCCTAATCCATCCTAATCCAGTTTCACTTTCCTTCCCACTCCCCGCGCAACAGGCACTAATTATGCGCCCCACCACTTTCCAGCTGTCTTACGCAACAATTTGTCAAAATTCTGAATTCACTTTGATTTATGGTGTGTGTCGCCGACAGCGACAGGAACCCAAGCCGGGAGGCGATTTGTAACATTCCCGGTGCGGTGATGGTGACGAGCGCGCGCGCGCGGGAGCTAAACTGTAATTCAGAAGAGACGTATTTGGGTTGCGCGATAGTGATTCTCACCTGCGCGCGGCTCTGTGAGACGACGAAAGTAAACAACTTTTGTATTAGGGGGTTGCGTGTTGGAGTTTCGCGTAGCTGAGGCGTCAATAATCGGTGTGTGTGGCTTGGTGTTTGTCTTGTTAGGTTAGAGCTTCTGTGGGATAAGTTCCGGAATTTTCAACTTTTAGGCTTTTCTCGGCCTAGTAACCCTTTAATTGCTTAGCTTAGAATCTACTGCCTGCGATAGGCAAACATCTCCAACGTAAGGCCTATTACATTACAAGAGGTCCAAGAGGTCTTCGAGTCGCTGCGGAGGACAGCTGGAACTTCCTTCCAGCGAGGAGTCCTTAAGTGCTTATAAGGTCCCCTTATAGGGCAATCGCGTGTGGAGGACGATGGCTAGTTGGTGTCATGACGACGTGTTGTATAGTTGGCGAGGCTTATATTAATCTATCTTTGGCTCGATTTCTGCCTGATGCAGGCTTGGAGCTTAAAGAGTCTTCCCGAAACTGTTGCCCTGGGTTTTAAACGCGGAGATTGGATTCCGGTTTATGCATAAAACCATAAATTGTTAAAAATTTATGATTTTGTCATTTTTCATGAGCGGCTCTGTCGGGTCCCGAGGGAGCGACGACTTTGCACCTGCCGTTCCAGACTTTGCAGCCGGCTGCAAAACTTGAAAAATGGATTTGTTTGTCTTTGGCGAGGAAGGCTTTTCAGACCCATCAAGTAAGGCTACCTGTGAGCCGAATCCCAGCTTAGGCCATACCCCATCCTAACCTAAGGATTTCCCAGCCACTTCCACCCACCAACGTCGCCCATCTAACGGCTCAATTTCCCGATTTCCCCGTATCTACGAGATAAATTAAAAAGTGCTTCGTGGGCGATCGACAAAGCCGCTGACAATCTAAGATATCCTGGGCGGCGCGCACAGCTTGGCTGCACCCTTATCCTAAGCCACACGCTCTCGTCACGCGCGTCGACGGAGATGTCTTTGGGCGGCGGCGTGTTGAGCGCTGCTCAATGCTCGCGAGGAGCAAGATTCCGCCGCGTCGTTCCGCGTTTGCTGCGAGAGAAATTGAAAATTAGAGTCGCTTTGACCGAACAAACGAGTTTTTCGCTTCCTTTTTTGCGAAGGTCTTGTTTTAAGGGATGTTTACGTGCGTTTTTGGATTCTAAGGAATCTTGGGTCTTGTCTTAGAAAGTTGGATTTCGAAAGAGAGTTTGTTTAATTTGGGAAAATTCGTTTCTTAAGCGCTTCTTAGAAGACTTTATTGTTGTTTACGTCTTCCGGCAGTTACTAATTTTGGAGTTGTTTTCCTAGCAATTACAAAGAGCTGACGTGTCTTCGCTTAGTGGAATTGCGTCTTAGTGATCGAGCCAGAGAACATGGAATCTGGGGGTGGACAGGTTGAACCTTAAACTGTTGCTTGTACTGTCCAAAACTACTATTTTTGGCATCTGTGAGTTTGATTTTAAGATGCTCTTTTATGCTTCTAGGGCACGTTTAGCCCTCTCGCAAAGCTTGGCTAGATGGCTCAGTGGTTAGCAAGCTAGGTTGACGATCCAGAGGTCGCGGGTTCGAGTCCCACAGCGGGATTTCCCCGGACCGGCATCGAACCTGTGACCTCTGGACTGGCAGCCAATCTCACTACCGACTGCGCCACATAGTCAAAGCGACCAAACTGTTTAAACGAGCACTTGTAGGTACTGCTGACACCCTACTTAAGATGCAAATTTGTCGCGGATCGTGCCAAAGCGTGATTTCCAAGGCTATCCCGTGACTTATTCCGGCCTTCCCATCCTTATCCCAACCCCTTCTTTTCAGCATATCTCTCTCCATAATCACCTCCTCTTCCTGCCAAACTGCCAACAATCGCTGACCCTTCCGGCGATGACTAGTCAGCTACTTTAGTCTTCATCCTCTCCTCAATTACGCATCGATTATGGCTTCTTCATCTTCTTCCGCGCCTTCAACAGCGGCTCCCCTATTCCGGCGTGAAGAGTCGATCAGCCGGTTTCGGCAAACGCTGCAAGAGTCTTCGGGAGGAAGGCAAAGTGCGACGGAGCCGCGGTCGCCGTCGCCACTGGCGATCGTCGCGCCCCGGGGAGCCGGAAAAACGTCGTTTATTCGAATGGTCAGTTGGTTTTTAAGACGGTTGACAAATGGGTGCGCGATGTTAATGGGATCAAGGATGGATAAGAGGACGGGGGGAGAGTGGGAAGAGGGGGGATTGGGCTAGAGGGGATGGAGAAGTAATTAGGCGGATGAGGTTGTTAGGGACGGGAATGGGGAAGGGAGGACAGGGGTACGGTAATCAGAGTGGGCTGCAGGGAGCTAATCTTGAAGCCTGTGTAGGGCTCTTCGATTACGGTAGCCTTAAGCTTTAAGGGCCTATTAGAGAAAACAGCATTAGGCGGTGCAGAGTTCAGACCTTAAAACCACATTTTGACCCTTAAACTGATCCGCGGAAGATCCAGATCCGAAACCTGCCCAAGCCTAATTATCCCAATCCCCAAAAAACCCTCTCTGCAAAGTGAGCAGACCCATTTCCCCATCCTGCAAACTATCCAGCATCCTCTTCCAAACTTCGCCGCGATCGCCCACAATTATTTCGCTCTCATTTCCCCACACCCGCTTGCGCTTCCCGTTCTCGCGCTTCAGCTCCAAATTAGTCATCGCCTCGCTGCGTGCGCTTCGCGCGCACACGAATTTCTTAATCGACTATTTGTTGTAACCGCATTTGGCGGGAAACGCAATCGCCAAAAGCTAATTACGGGACGTCCCGCGAAACTCTTTTATCTTCCTTATATCGACGGCCTTTGGAGGGGAGGGGAGGCCATTGTTGCAAAGTTCGGGTTTCCGAGGACTCGCCGAGAAGTCCCCTTTGGGGACACGAACTCTAAAAAAGTTATCCTGACAGCTGCGGAATCCAATCGAGGGGCGTCCCGGCGACCTCTGGGAGAAGAGCGGGAGACGCCAGTGTTGTTTACATGGCCGGTGCCGGTTGTTTACTCGTTAGCTTTTGGAAAATTGCAATTTGACGAGCGAGTTAACGAACTCGGGACGACGCGCGCGTTCTCCCATTGGAACGCTTCTAGGGAACACTAATGAAAAAACCGAATTTCGCAAGTTTATGACGGGGAGCGGATGAGGAAATACAATTGGTGGTCAGTTTGGGCAACAGGCTGGTGCAGGCTTGCGGTTGAGAGCGGGGGACAAACATGGGGTGACAAGGGGAAACAAATGGGAAATCAATGGTTGATGAGATGTTCTTAAGGGTAAACATTCCGAAACTTTGAGGCACTTCGGGGGAAACCTGAAAAGCCCTAAAATCCCATTTTCAGCTCCAATCCGACCCGTCAGTAACCGCCGTCCACTTCTGTCGCCAACGCGATGCCTACACCTCTGACCGCTGTGTGGTCATCCAGTCGATCTCTAAACAACTTATGCAAACCTTCCCGAACCTCGTCCTAGCGGCCATCTCGCCACTGACTCTCCTCTTAGGCGGCGAGGATGTGATTGAGGATTACATTGCCGTGCCTCTCGCCTACCTCCCCAAACCCGGCAAAACCATGTGTATCATCATTGATGACCCTAGTCCTAAAGTTCTATCTCTAGTCTATAAGGTAAGTCTTGAGGGTCTAAGCTGGAAATCTAGGCCCACATTCTGTGATTTCAGCTTTCCGAAGTCCTCCCCTCTTGGCTCAGAATATGCGTCGCCTGTCGAGAGCCCCCAAAGGGGTTCCAAACCTTCCACCTCAACGCCGACCAATCCGAACTTTACAAGTTCGCCTACAGTACCCTTGGGAAATGCGTAGAAATCGACAAATTCGTAGAACGGGTCAACTTCTCCTGGTTTGAAGTGGCCATATTCTCCAGCCTGCACCGACTAAAACTGCTCCCTGCAAGCTCTCTAAGTGATCCAGAACCTCTAGCTACCGTAATCTCCGAGATGCTGCCACAAAGGATTCCTGTCTATCTTCGACTCGTCGGCACTGCGAAGCGGCCACCCACGACGAATCGGCTTCTGGAAGCTTCTCAGCTCGCTCTTCCCAGCATCAAATTTGAGGATATAAACCAGGAAGTCCGGCTTTTGGAGCAGATTCTCCAGGTGGACGAGGAAGGCTGGGTTCTTAGGGAAGAACTCCTGGAACTGGCGGAGCCTCTGGATGAGGGTCACGCAGTCTGGGCGGATTACTGTATAAACCGCGGTGGTGAGACGGCTCAGGAAATCGCCCTGATAGCTTACCACATGGCTCACTCTCCGATGACGAGTTTCCCAGATCGGTGTGAGATTCTGAAGCTTCTGGGAGCCGAGGACATCGAGTTCCGCTGTGACATCTTCGATGGCCCCACCACGACATTGTTGACCGAAGCTGGAGCTCAGAAGATTGTGGTTACGGTAGGTGGTCGTCAGCATCTTACTGTATTCATTGAATCTGTGTTCAGCCTGATTTCGTCCACGCCTGCGCCACAGGAGATGAGAATCTAGTCTCTACGCACATCTCCAAACAGCGTCCTGACAACCTCGCCTTGGGTCTCATCGCCGCCGCCAGCCGAGGCCACGAGCGGATCTGCTCCCTTATCCTCGAAGTCTATCCAGAATCGTCTCACTTTGTCGACTTTTACCAGTGGAACGCGCTTAGATCTGCGGCCTGTAACAACCATATCAACATCCTGGACATGCTTGTCAAGTATGGGATCAACGTGGATGAGTGTGGCCCTGGTGGGAGGACGGCGCTTAGGGCTGCGGCTTGGTAAGGATCTTGGGGATAAGGCGAGTCTCAGAATGCTGAGTTTAGGAGTGGTCATCCAGCGATTGTTAAGAGACTTCTCCAGGAGAAGGCGGACGTGAACAAGTGTGACGTGGAAGGCCGCAGTGCGCTGATGGCGGCTGCGTTTATGGATCATGCGGATATCGTGAAGCTCCTGATCGAGTTTGGAGGGAACACTAATGTAGGTTGGCCGCTACCATACTTCAGCCTTTATCCTTAGACACATGGTAACCCCGAAACTTTGAATTTGTGACTTTCAGCTTGTGGACAACTCCGGCGCCACTGCCCTGCACCTGGCCCTATCCAACAGCTCCAAATCCGCCGACCACAAATCCACCGTTCTGAACCTTATCAAAGGTGGCTCCGACGTCAACTCCGTCGACCGTCATGGCCGCAACTGCCTGCATCTGGCCGCCTACCACGGAGAGCCCATGATCACAGCCATAATCGAGAACTCCTCTAACATTGACGCTCAGGACGACAACGCCTGCACCTCGCTGATGTTGGCTTCCTGTCAAGGTCAGCTAGAAGCCGTTCAGATGCTGGTTTCCCATGGCGCTGGGATCGACTCGATTGACAACGATGGGAGGACGGCTCTGATGCACGCGGCGATCCATGACCATCTGCATATCGTGGATCTGTTGTTGTCTTTGGGGGCGGATGAGGCTCATAAGGACAATAATGGAGCCGTCGCTCTGCATTATGCCTGCGCCCATTCCAACATCTCGCTCTGTCGGGCTTTGTGCACCTCATCGACATTAAACGCTATGGATCGGTATGGGAATCGGCCTCTTATGATCGCTGTGCAGCATGGGCACATTGAGGTGAGTCAGATCTAACCAATTCCCCCATTTCTGACCTCTTCAGATCGTGGCTGAACTCCTGGATTACGGCGCTGAGGCCGACGCCAAGTCCTTGGACGGCGAGTCACCTCTCCGCATCGCCTGCTTCTCCGGGAACATCGAAATGATCCGACTCGTGGCGTCTTACCCCAACGTGGATCTCGACGACGTTGACCTTGACGGGAACCCTCTGCTTCACACCCTCCTCAGCAACGACGCAGACCTGTCAACGGCTTCTTGTCTCTTGGATCTCGGCGCCTGCACGTCTTCCACTGACTCCCATGGACGGAACGCCGCTCACGTTGTCGCATCCTTAAACGACGTCGCCGCGGCTGAGTTGCTTCTTAAGAAGGGAGCCAATTTTGACTGGAAAGACGCCGGCGGAAGGACGCCACTGATGAGTGCAGTCTGGGCTGGGAACGTCCACATCGTCCATTGGATGTGTAAGACTGTCCCTATCTCCCTAGATGAGATTGACTGTGAGGTAAGCCGCCCTGACCCCAGCCGCCTTAATCCTAACACCCATTTCCAGGGAGCCACAGCCCTAAACATCGCCTGCAACATTGGAAACCGGGACATTGTGACCCTCCTCCTTCGCTATGGCGCCGACCCCACAATCCACGACCTCCTAGGTCGCTGCGCCGTGGACATAGCCAGACTCGCCGGCCATGACCACATTCTCCAACTCCTCAAAAACCCGACTGGTTCTGCGGACTCGTCGGGATTCGGATCTCTTCCCAGCAGCCATTCTGGAACGCCTCCATTGACCCACTCTCGGAGATCTGGCGTCATGACGAATCCCAGGATGTTGCCCATGGTCAAAAAAGCCAATTTGTAGATTTGAAGACAAAATGAGAGATTTATTTGTTGCTCAATGTGTGACGCTTTTCGTGCTTCGATTGTGGTTGTTTATGAGTCTGATTCTGAAGCTGATTTCATAATAAATATTCCGGTGACTAGAAAGTGGAAATTGGAGCAAAGATCTGAACAGTAGCTTAGGCAAAGACAGCTTCTGTACACCGTTATTACCTTGTAAACGCAAGTTTTAAGAATTCCGAGAATCAAGTGCAGGTTGGCTTAGAGCGCGTTTCTCGGCATGGCTCGGTGGTGGATTGACAGTAGTCCTGAGGTCGTGGGCGAAGTCTTTCCCTTAGGCTTAGGCCTACCCTTAGGCTTGGGCGCGGGCTACTCGTTTGCACCGGGCCAATTAGACTCTCGGATTAACCTTAGGCTTAGGCTTCACCTTAGGCTTAGGCTTAGGCTTAGGCTTCACCTTAGGCTTCCTGGATCCTGGGTAATGTCCGTCCAGCTTAACCTTAGGCTTAGGCTTCACCTTAGGCTTAACCTTAGGCTTAGGCTTAACCTTAGGCTTCCTGGATCCTGGGTAATGTCCGTCCAGCTTAACCTTAGGCTTAGGCTTCATCTTAGGCTTAACCTTAGGCTTATCCTTAAAACTTAAAATAGGAGAGAAGCTTCAGATGTAACTGAAATTTCCAGGAACGGTTAATGAGCGAAGTTTATGCTTAAATTACAGAGTGGAAAACGACAGTTAAAAACAAGGAAGTACGGGATCAATTGAGTACTGTGGCCGTTTTACCAATTGCCTACATCGATCCACATTGAATACCATGTAGGGATAAAATTGTGAAGCGATTTAAGGACAACTTTAGTCTTTGGGCTAGAGAATACGAAGAGTGGGAAACAACAGACAAAGAGCAAGGTTGAAAAAGAGGAAAACCATAATAGAACCATAAACTTGCATAGCCAACAATAAAAGCTAGCTATAATTTTTAGTTAAGAGGTGTGAAATGAGGTGCGAAAGGAAGTAAATACTGTGGCCGTGATATAAATGGACTATATCGGATGGCAATTAAACCGCAAAGGAGGAACTAATATTTCAAGCTAGAGATAAAACTGGGTAACAGCGGACAAGGTGCAATATTTGAGACAAACTAAAACGTTGTGATGAGATAGGGTTTCGCAAACAACTAAGACTTGAGGCTAGAGATAAGTTACAAAGAGCAAGTTTTAAAATGAAATACAAGGAAAACAAGGTTAGCGAACATTTATCGACTCAGGCAGTAACATCTTAGCTAAATTTTTAAATTAAAAACTAAAAAAAAGTAGCGAGTTTAATTAGCTAACCTTGTTTAGAAGCAACCAAACTATAATTTTTGCTTTAAATTGCAGATCTCCTGGCATAGTCGATACTAGATGCCCTAAATTTACGTTTTACATGTTACTCAGTTAATAATTATTAGTACCTTAGGAATGTATTTAAGCAACTGTCACTCATGGCGCTAAGCTGAAAACGGGGCTTCTTGGCAAGTTTTGAACTATGCCGTAAAATAGGTAAAGTTCCAGAGGAAATATTCACTGAAAGGAGCTAGGTCCAGTGAGGCCAATCGTGACCAAAAGATTGATCGATATGCCAATAACATGTTTCACAGCCGTCAACTAGGGAGACCACGAGAAGGCGACCTCTCGCCGCTAAGAAGACCAAGAATGCGGTGGGTGATAAGGACACAAAGTGGGAATGGAGAGAGACAGCGTGATAAGGAACTGAAACGGCTGTAGTGGTGTAGAGTAGCCGGCTCCTCGGATGCCCGACGGGTTCCCACTACTTCCTTTCGAACTCAGCTGCGTTGAATGCCTCGCCCGAAATGGCACGCTTGGTGGGCGTGAAGTCGCCTTTCCTGTTAAACGCGAAGCCGTCATCCAGTGCCACAGCCTCGACCCTCAGCTTCCCGGAGAGCTTCTTGGCACCCTTGCCATTAATCTCCGTTGCATGCGCGACGTCAGCTCCCTTTACACTCCTCCGTAGCCACGGATTTAAGAACACAAAAAATCTAATGGCCGTGAGTGGCCGTGGACTTTACGTGACACCAAGCCTTGGTTTACAGTACCCACGTCATCTTGGTCTTCTCAGATTACCCAGGACATGATCTCTTCTTGTGGCATCGCTTTCCGCTGTTTCAATTTTATATAACTCTTCGCTCTTCCACCTCTGCTAAATCACCTTATTCCAGTTCCAGAGGACCCTAGCAGTCGACCCCATGGATCTCGTCCCCGTCGAATTCGCCGAAGACGTCCTTAGCAGAATCGCAGCACTACGATACCTTGACGACTACGAACAGCTCGAGAATCCGTTTGGATTGGTTGCGAGCCAGTTTGAGAAGCAAGGAAACTACAAGAGGCTTATATGCAAAGATGGACGTTTAGAGAACGCCCAGCTTTACGATTGGAGCAGGAGTTTGATTTCACCATCAAATGAAAAAGTCCGCGTTTGCAGAAAATACAGAACTGATTGCCGAGTCAAATTCGTTACTTCGAGCAAAGCAGTTCCAAAAATCAGTCCTCAGCTCAATAATGTAATCGAAGGTTTACATCGTGAGCCCGGAATGCTCATTTTGAACCTCTATAGCACTAGCATCGACGATAAATGGGTCCAATTGTTCAGCTCCTGGAAACGTTTGAATTCGCTGACTCTACACTCCAAGCTCATCGAGCCAGTTCTCCAACTTCTGGAAAATCTTCTCCGCCAGGAACAACTGGTAAGTCTGGAACTCTATACGAGAGACTACGAAGATCATGTCGTAGATCTATTCCTGAAGTTCCTGGAGCAAGGGCAGTTCTTGGAGTTGCAGTTAAGCGCTTCTAATCACAAATTTGAAGCTCAAATTCGCGATGAAGCAAACGTGGCGAAATTCGCTGGTTCGTCTGTATTTTGGACCTATAAGAACGTGCTGCACGACGACTCATTTGAAGCTCTGGGACAAGTTGCCCAGGATCAGTATAGGTTCCAAAAGCAAAATATGATTGTTTGTTACTTTGGAGATTGTGAGGCCCAAACGGAACAGAAATTTATGAATGGAGTCTATTTGACTCAGCTTTATTTTGTGCGTTAAAAGTAGAATATTTGGTTCGAATAAAATTTTCGAATAGAATTTGGATCTTCCTAAATTTCAGGTTTATGACAGGAATCTGCTCCTCTCGTCCCGGCTGCCGCATTCAACAACGAGGAAGCGGCTTTCTAAGCCGGGATTCCAAAGCAAGACAAGCTTGTCCGCGACATGAAAGCGAAGGACGCCAAGTGCCAGGAGCCAGCCCAATGACTTCACTGTGAAGCTCCTGGACATCTTTGACTAGCAGCGATTTGAATTTAAAGACAAACAGTTTTATTGTCAACGTGTCTAAAACGTTTTTGAATAAGCTGAAACGCTCAAAAAACGAAATCTAAAAGCCCCAAATCGGCCTGCGAGATACGGAATCTAAACTCTTGGGGAAGCCTCAGATCGAGCTTAAACTATTAAAAAAGGCTGTTTCTCTTAAATGTTAAAACGTTTTGGTATATAGCGAGACAGTTTTAGACGCTGTATGTGATCTGGACATCTCGCTGTGTGTGTTTTCTCATACCGTTTTGGATCTTGTGAGTAAAGGAAGATTTATTCTTATTAAGGCAAATCAAGCGGAGCACGATTTATTGATGCGGTTACTCCGGATATTTCGGCCACCAGGGGATATCTCTGTTTTCCGCTTTTTGTCGAAGCCAGCACATCCGGCTACGTATGTTTGTTGACTGGCTATATTTTTATCTGAAATGACATGAATTTGAAACCTTGCTAAAATGTCACGGTCTGCCTGTCATAAAACAGTCAGTTTTTTCAAGTTTAATAATCGAAATATTAATTTTTCGAATCTAAAATTTAATAGCTTACCTTTTTAAATCGTTAAATCATGAAAAGCTGCATCTTGGTCTCTTTTTGGTCTATAAATGAATAGGGTAAGATAAGGTTATACTTTGAACTTCGGTGACAGGTCTGAGCTTAAATTGGACACAAATGTACTTTAAGTTATGGTCTGTGGTAGACCCTTTTGAACTTTTTCCGAAGCATTTCCTAGAACGACAAGGGACGTGACTTAGAGCTTGTCTTTCGTATCCCTTTTAATACTTAGGTCTCAAAAGATACTTCTCAAGTCTGAAACGAGAAAATGCCGAACAGTCGTTTGCTGTCGGTCGTAAGGTTAAGAGAAGCACTACTGGAGCGCACGCTGGAGTCACGCGGCAGCCGCAATTTAATTGACCTTACAAGGTTTACAGTGAGCCCTGACGCGGCTTTTCCAGTAATCTTCTGTTTTTGACATTTTTTAGTTTTAAGGTTTTTTGACTGGGTTTGACTTGTAAGATTGATTCGCTTAAGGGTGATTCTCTCTATTTTTCTGGAAGTCTTAACACAAAGTACTACAGCAATGCCCTATTTAAGCCCCAACACATCATCATGTCCATTTCAACCCATCTTCTTCTGTTTTGGGCCACTTTAAGTTTCAATATTTCTAAGATCAAATACTTACCAATAGTTTATTGTATTCCTTGTTAGCCTCAGAGCGTTTTTATTGAGTTAACGGCCTATTCTAAAAAACGATTATTAAAAAACTATAGGATTAAAATATGTTGACTCACCTCTTTAAATCGTAAACAAGTGACTCATGCACTGAAAATAAGAAGGGTTAAGTTAGTCAGTATTCAAGTTTAATTAAGTGTCGTACGCGCTCAAGTCATCACACTTCAGAACAAAAGGACAATTCGATTTGACTTACCGCAGTGTGAATTTATTTAGGCGTAGTTGAAGAGCAAACTAGAAATGGCTAAACTTTATTGGGTTAGTTTGGTATGTCGGAGAGTTGCTGACTCACCTTTATAAATCGGAAAGGTTCGCCACTGAAAATAAACAGGATTAAGTTAGTCAGTATTTATGTTTAATTAAGCTTTGTACGCGTTCAAGTCATCACAAAAGGACAATTCGACTTACTTTAGGACGAACTCATTTAGGCGATGTTGAACAACAGACTGCCAATGGCTACAACTTCATCGGGTTAGTTCGGTAGGTCGGATAGTTGTTGGCTCACCTTTTTAAATCGATCATCTTTTGACTAAAAATAAACAGGATCAAATTAGTCAATATTTGAGTTTGATCAAGTTTCTCACGCGTTCAATTCGTCGTATTTTTGGGCAAAATGACAATTAAGTTCGACTCACCTGATGCTATATTCCTTTAGGCGTAGTTGAGGACCAAACTACAAATGGCTGCAATTTCACTGGGTTAGTTTGGTAGGTCGGATAGTTGCTGGCTCACCTTTTTAAATCGGATTACACTGAAATTGAACATGATTTACTAAGTTAGTATTGATTAAATTTGACTTACGATTGACTGCACCAGGTAGAACGTGGTTGAATAGCAAATTACTGAAACCGCTTATGCTATTAGCTAAGCAGTTAAATAAACAGCTAAGTTGGCCAAAAAGCTTTTAATATTTAGCGATATGCCGATAACATGTTTCACAACTTTGAGGAGGCCGCCCTAAGACAACGCACTCGCAGTCCTAGGGCGGACACACTAATCGATAAAGGGAATAAAGAAGATGTTGCAACGACTGGCGGGAGAATGAGGGCTCAGCGGTAGGTCGACATGTGGGGTCGATTTGGGCAGCTGTTGACACAAGTCGGCGGTTAGGAAGTGTGGGTCTGTGTAATGTTTGTCTTGGGTTTCTCAAAATTAGATCTTACAATTTATCAACTTAAATTAGCTTAAATATCTCCCTAATACAACCTCTGCTCCATAATCCTTCAAACAACTCTCATGAATCAGCGAATATTCACAAGCCGTCATGTAAGCTCCATTGATCTCATGGTGAAACAGATAAAATCCACTTTTCGAAAACGTGTTCAAGATTCCCGCCATCTTCGTAGCCTTCCCGTGAAGTTCGATCAGAATCTGGCAAATCGGGACTTGGGTGATCTGGTCGGCAACTGAGTATTCGGCTCCTAGATTAGCTCTATCAAAGCTCTCGTCTAAAAGTGACAGGAACTAACCTTCAATGTCAATTTTAAGGATTTCGATCCTCGAATGGTTATTCATCTTTAGGAGGTCTGAGAAGGAATAATGCCCACGAGCGACATCTGTGTCTTTTGTGATGAGCGCCGGCATGATAGACGCGTTTAAGCGTTTGTAGGCTTCGATCGTTTCTGGCTTCATTTCGTCCTAAAAATCATAGGATTTTCGCGAAATTAGAACTCGACTGTTAACCTTGTCATATCCAAAAATCTGACACTTTGTGTGCTGGTAGATCCCAGCTTCAAAGCTGACTTCATTGTTAAGTCCAAGCGAGTAGATAGCACAAGGCTTGGGAGCCATTTGAGGATTGCAGACCCATTTGCCGCCATCCGTTACAAGGCCGATCCGAACGAGTCCTGGACAGAAGACTTCGGGGACTAGGGTGTTATAAAGATCAGCATGGGAGTATGCCGTTGGCGGCTTTCCAGCGCCGACGAGTTTCAACATCTCCCTGCGGCTGTCGACCTGCCTTTTGTAGATTTCCACGACTTGTGGGGATAGTTCTGCCCCGTCATTTGGCATAAAATGGCCTAAATTTGAACCTTAAAACGTGAAATTCGACTTGTTGTTAACCTTGGAAACCCGATATGGTAGTAAATGTGTAGACGATAAGGACGACTAAGGCAGAAACGGCGACAATGGGCAAGACGAAGCGAGAGAAGAAGACAAAGTTGTTAGGGGATAGCCTCATGGCGACACCTGGACGAATAAACCAGTCAGATTTTCACGGGAATCGTGTGCGGGCCGATTTGAATGGAATTGATATGTGGACACGATGTGTGGTCAGCTTAAGACCGGAGCTGAGCAAACACAAATTTTGGATTTTGATCAAACGGATAGGCTACGCAGTGAGCTGGGTACGTTGGCTGAGACGTGGAAAAGCGCAAAAACCGAGTTTTCAAGGCGCTTTCTGAATCTATGGACCATTTGAGAGCGGCTCCCATGACCACTAAGACTCCTATAGTTGACCGAAATCCCCCTGAATCCCATTAAAAGACGAGACAAACGATTTCAGAGTTTCATTTATTTTTATCATTCTTTAATTTCCACAATGTCAAAAGTTTTGGTCTTGTAGATCTTTAGGGCGTGTTTGTAGACCTGGGGGACTTCTCTAACGACCGGCCTCCAGTCCAGGTACTTCTTGATATCTCCGACCCTTGTTTTCCCGATCCTCTCGTAAGCCTTCTTGCCCTGGAACCTTGCGAAGCCTTTGTCGTCAATCTTCGTTTCATTCCAGTAGTACCCTCCAGTAAGCATGTACAGGAGGGTGACGCTGGCCGCCCAGAGGTCTCCAGAATCCGCGCGGAATTCACCGAAGTCGTGATACTCTGGTGGGAGGTATGGTTTGGTTCCTGCGCCGTCCTCGAAGATGGGAACCTTGTCGTTTTCGGCTATGATAGCCAGGCCGAAATCGGCGATTTGAGGGCTATCGATGGCTAACATGAGGATGTTGCCTGGTTTAATGTCCCGGTGGTAGATGCATCTCGAGTGGAGGAAGGCGAGGCCGTCGAGGATCTTTGCAAATGTGTTCCAGCAGAACTCCGAGGTGACCTCCTCCTCGTAGTCGACCATAAACTCTTTGAGAGACCCGAACGGAGCCAACGGGAACCGGAGAAAGACGATTTCAAGGTTGTCGATGGGCACGTCGGTTCCCAGGAGTTGCATGATGTACGGGTGGGCGAAGGGCTCAAGGAAATGCAGAATCTTGACTTCGGATTTCAGGAGCTTTTCGTCTTTTTCGTTGGCCAGGCGGACGGCCTTAACAGCTTGTCGCTGGCCGGCTTCATGGGCGGCATAAACGGTGCCGAACGATCCTTGTCCTAAGCGTTGGAGGAGCTGGAGGGGGGACTCTCGGAAGTGGTAGACCTTTCCGGCGAGTTGGCTGGTGAAATCCGAGGCGTAGGTCTTCTGGGGTTGCATCTTCTGAAGTGGTTCTTATCCCAGAGGAGGTTTGGAGACGGTTTATATGCTTTCTAAAGTAATGCCTCCGACCTAATCGATGCTTGAGAAGGCCCAGGAAACATCGGATCCAAGGGCACTTGGACCTAAACCGATGCGAACCTTTCCCGGGCATCTAAGCAATGTGATCGGATCTCAGGATTGAAGAGATCATGAAGTTCTAGAGAAGTCATGTTCTCCGTTTTAGAGCCCCTAACGCTTCAAAGAAGACCCAAACACGCCGAAAGAGGATAAACCTATATTTATTTTCCGGATTTATAAGCAGATAAACTCATGTTAGCATAGGGATCATCAGCGTTCGGCTCCATCGGCGACTCCTGCGGCTCCATCAGGTCATCGGACTTCCTCTTCTTCACAGCCGTTTTGGACTTCAGCTTGTGAGCTGGCTTCTTCTTCTCGACGTTCACCATGATCGTTTGGGAGACCGGTGCGTACTTGGACTGAGGCATCGCGAAAACGGACTTGATCTCTTCATCCGAGGTCGCCATCGCCGGGGTAATCTGCGATTTGGTTCTTCGCCGCAGTCCAGAGTTCCTCTCTTCATCAGAGGAGTTCGCCGAGGAGTTCCGTGACTTCGTCGTCCGCGGCGTCCTTTTCTCTTCATCCGACGACTGCGTCGCTGAAGATAACCGGGACATCTTCGACTTGGACCTGGACTTCCGCGCATATGGGGAGTCGATGTTCTTCTTGTCTTCTTCGAGCGAAATCCCCGACAGATTTCCCGTATCCTTCTCTTCTTCCTCCAGCATCACGGTGTTCAGGCTCGTTGCCGTCTGCTTCCGATCCTCCTTCTGAATCTCGGAAACCTGGCTAGTTGAAACTGGATCCACCGTGGATCCAGTTTCAACTAGCCGTGGATCATCCACGGTCTTCTCCGCGTTCTTCAGCTGCAGTCCCGGTTTCAGCTTCCTGCGCTTGCACTTCTTGATGCAGAGGAACACGGATAGGGCGATGATTGCAATCAGCGTCAGTATTGCGATGACGCCCATGAGAATCACGAGGGTTTTGTTGACGTTGGAGCTGGATTTCTTGGCTTTTTCGTCGAAGCTGTTCTCTGCACTCTCAGCAATCACCTTCTTGTCATTCAATAGTCTAAACAGGGAAAATTAGCAAAATTAGGAGCGAGAAGTCAATCACTTGAAGCTTGAAGAGCCGATGTTCGCGAGTCCTTCGTGTACAACTGAAACACAGATTTGTTAACTGGGAATATAATGAAGGTCTTACCACAGAGAATGAAAATCGGAATCGACGTGATCTTCATGTTGCTCCTAAGTGGATTCATCAAGGAGCTAGACGAGGACGACGAAAGAGCGATGAGGCGCCCGACCGCCTGGCGCCGGTCGCAACTGATGGAATGATTGGCTGAGACAGGCGCGAGTTCGAGACAGGATTGCCTGTCTCGTCTCGGCTGTCCCCACATCGACGTCTCGGCTGTCCCCGAAAAGCATTCCAGAAGTTTGAGGAGCGAGAGGACCGGTTGGTCAGGCATCGATACAGCGAACGGGGCAAGGACGAAGGAGCCGTTCTCCCCGGTCACATGCGCCTAAAATTCTTAAAATATCATTCATATTCTCCAGAAAGCACA